>OX328127.1:69310237-69534302 GCA_946811695.1 Gonocerus acuteangulatus | reverse complement strand
CCCATGTCAAGCGTTGATCAAATACCACTCCAAGAAATGTCAGTGTTCGTGTTGGTGTTATGTGATTATTGTTTAAAATTAAATTTGAATTGGGTATGTTGTGTTTTTTTGTAAATACGATGTACTTGGATTTATCGTATGAAAATTTGAATCCAGTTCTTGAACACCAGTATTCTAAAGAGTGTATTGTGTCTTGAATTTTTTCTATGGCAGTGTGGGAATTAGCTGATGTGATATACAATAATAGATCGTCAGCATATTGACAGTATATATATATATATATATACTATATATTTGTCAAATACCACTCACTCAATCACTCATCTATCAACGCCCAGCCCAAACCGCTCGACAGAAAATTTTGAAATTTTGCATGGACACTCCCTATATAACGTAGGCGCTCGCTAAGAAAGGATTTTTTGATATTCGTATTTTTAAGCATTTTTAGGGGGGTTTAAAGTTTTAGTTTGTTAGAACATGCAAGCCTAGGCAGCAAGCGTTGCTAGGACAATAACAGAACAGCTGGTACCGTACATTATCTATTTCATAGTATTATTTTTAATTGAGGTTAATTTCAACTATGATGGCAGTCCTTGAATTACTAGAAATAAACTGTCCCTCATAGAGTTTTAATTGCGTTTCTTTTCTGCCTGTCCCCGTCAGATAGGCTTGCCATATTTTTGGAGAGTTAAACCGAGACACATTAATATGGAATGGGCATACCAGGGGGGGGGTATAAAAACAGTACAAATTATAAGCAAAATGCTTAGTTTTAAGCCTAGCAAGTAACGGGAAGGGGGGATCCTGAACTGTTAGTCTACCCAACCCTTAAAAATAAGAACGGAACTTTTTTTGCTACTTGATTTTCTTAAAAAAATCTCTGAGCCAAATAGTAGTGTCTTGCAGCTGGCAGCGCTGTGCATGTAGTTCCAGCGTTTTACAGTTAGATTACTTCTCATTTCTTTGACACTGTGAGCAGTAGTAAAAATGTTGATTGTAGAAAAGTAACCGGTTTAAAAAAGATTCTTATAAACATGAATTCATTACTTTTTACATCTTACAGCCTTTTCCGGGACATTGATAAAACTGGGTGGGACGCCGAAACAATTGCAAAATACCGGACAGTCCCGGTCAAACCGTGATGTATGGCATATCATTAGGTTTTCCAGGCGAGGTAATAACATCCGGAACCCTTGCACATAACCTTGGTAATACTCGTAAATATATTGGGTGTTACTATATGACTTCTTGGAAACTTTTAAATTTTAACGCCCATTGAATAAAATATAGTATGACGGGAACCGTGCTGTAATAAACTGCACAGAATTGTATAGTAACGTAATTTTAATGAAACATTATTTATCGCAATAAAATAACTACTTATCTGCCGTGACGAAGCACGGGTATTCAGCTAGTATATATATATATATATATATATATATATATATATATATATATATATATACACATATATATATAACTAGTTGGAAGAAGATTTGTAGACATTTTTCAAACATTCTTTCGAAAATGTTATCTCCTTTTGTTTTGCTAAAAAACAAAAAAACAACAACGTATATTTGATTTATGAAAGTTATTAATAAAATTAAACTCTTTGGCATAAAATGAAAAACGAAAATTGTGATGACATACACAAAAAAAGACGCTTCCAGGAACATTTTAAATGATTTAGGGTTGTGTTTGGACAATATATCTTTTGGTAGCTGGCAGGATTTTGGTTGATGATGGACAACGTTTGCCTTTGGCTTATCAAGCCATCCACCTGATCCTCTGGCAACAAATTGATGTATGCATTGCCAAATATCCCTGGGCAAGTTGTCAATTTTGTTCCGTTATTTTCACCGGTTCTTGATTGATATATACTCCACGTTGTAGTCCATTCGATCAAAATTTCAAAGTGGGTATATTTGAGTATCCGTAGAATTGGTCTAAGATCCCAATACACCTCGATTTTCTTCGAGCTGATTAATGGATGAAAATGATTTTACATCAAATTAATTATGTCAATAAAGATATTGCAAATGTTTTGTCTAAAAAAATTAGTCCAGAATATGATTAATTTACAATTTTTTTTTTTTTTTCAAAATTTCATCGGGTTGATTAAAAGACAAATTACATGCCAATCGAAAGTATGAAGCCTATAGAATATGGAAACGATAGGTTGTCTATTTGTATTCAGTCACAACCATGGGTTGTCGGGTGTAAACAGGTAACTCGAAATGAGTAACTTGCATCGGTCTGATTAATGAATTAAATTTAGGTTAAAATAAAGATCATTTCATTACGAACACGGTGGTATAGGGTTGTCTGCGAAAAATCAGTCCTGAATTCCGGTTGTCGAGCTTTAAAGAGTGAACTATTGCTCCGAGGGAATACGTGCAACAGCGAGGTAATAGTCACATATATATCGGGTGTCCCGCATTCTGCACATCATTTGTAGTTCATTGGCACAAAAATGAACGTTCTACCTGAAAATGTAGTAGAGCTACACAAGCGTTTGTGTATTTTAAAAACTACTGTCTTTGTTTTTAAAGAAAAACTGTGTTTTCAAGATTTTTGATCAATGTATCTTAAATAACGACGAAATTTTTAGAATCTACATTAAATTTCCAATAAGAAACACCCGTTATTGAAATATTACCATGTACGGCGCTAATAGCCAAATAGTTGATGCGCCGTTAAAAACGAAAAAAAGTTACCATGTAAATTAAGAGCTATATTAAAAACCATGTAGATGAGATCGAGATTGAATCAGAAAAATATTGATTGAAATAGAACTTTTTCTTAAACTACGAGATACAATTTTGAAGCTTATTAAATTTTTTTTTTTTTTTTTTTTTTTTTTTTTTTACGGCGCATCTACTTCTAGGTCATTAGCGCCGACATCCAGGGTGCAGCGAGGAATTTTCCCAGCGAGCCTTGAGATGAGAAAATTCCTGCCGGAGGTGGGAATCGAACCCACCATCTCCCGCTTATGAATCCAGCGCGCTAGCCACTAGACTACGGGAGACCCCTGCTTATTAAATAATGCAACTTTTGAGGCGGATGCAAACCTCTAAGTCTAATAATAGCCGAGTGAAAAAATATAGAATAATTTAATAAAACACTAATATTAAACATCCTCATCTACATGGCTTTTAATATAGCTCTTAATTTACATGGTAATTTTTTTTTCGTTTTTAACGGCGCATCAACTATTTGGCTATTAGCGCCGTACATGGTAATATTTCAATAACGGGTGTTTCTTATTGGAAATTTAATGTAGATTCTAAAAATTTCGTCGTTATTTAAGATACATTGATCAAAAATCTTGAAAACACAGTTTTTCTTTAAAAACAAAGACAGTAGTTTTTAAAGTACACAAACGCTCTACTACATTTTCAGATAGAACGTTAATTTTTGTGCCAATGAACTACAAATGAAGTGCAGAATAAACCCCTAAATTTATGACACCTCAATGCGGGACACCCTGTATATATGTGACTATTACCTCGCTGTCGCACGTATTCCCTCGGAGCAATAGTGTGACGTGGCGCCCTGCGGGGAGTGAGAACCTGCTTTCTCTACCTCTTTGGACTGATAACATTTTATGTTTTATATTTTATTCGGAATTCGCACCACTTGTAAATGTTTACTATCCACAAAAGATAGTCAATTTTCTTCTCCATTTTGGGTGTAATAGTTTTTGTATACAATTTAAGATTTTTATTCTTCTGTTTTTTTCCTGTGGTCGGTAGGCCTTGGGGGAGTGGAGGCGTCGGTTCTAGGGGGAGTCTGTGAGAAAATGGCGTAGAAGCAGGTGCTAGAAAAAAAAGTTTTTCCTTGCAAGTATGAGGTTTCCAGCTTTTTAAGGAGGGACTGAGGCGTCCTTTTTGTTAACAATGAAAATGAAGATCAAGTAGCACGAAGAGGCGGCATTTGTCTTCTCCGTTTATCGTTTTGGCCGAACATGTGGTTGGAACTCCATGTGGTAGGCTTTTAGAGCATATTGTGGGACATATGAGTGAGTAACCCATACATTTTATCTTCTGCTGGACACCAGTCTCCACGTTTCATTTATCTCCAGGCCTAATTTAAAATTTTTTTTTGCCGTTCAAGTACTGCCATGAGTGCAAGTAACTATATTGTGCTTAGTTTAAAAATTTGGGAAAAGTTAAGTTTACTATCGCTAAATAAGTTATTGCCAATGCCAGATTACCAAAATTTTGTGTTGTAATTTGATATTGGTGGCTATGTCAGGTTTTGGAATTGTACATGTAGTTGCAATTCAATAATTCTTCACTATGTGTTTACTATGACAATTTATTGGATAGTTATGGACTTCAGTTTTATCGTCATGTATTATTCTCATGTAATTATTGGCCAGGCCAGACTATGGAATTTTATGAGTTTTTGAGAATTGTCTTTTCCCAAATTAAATATATTTGATATATATGTGTTTATGCCTTTATCGTAAGTCTATTTTTGGCTTCTTCCCAGATTACTGATTGTATCTGGTGTATGTTCATGATTTTATTCAAAGTCTATATTTTTGGCTCCTTCCCAGTTTAATAATCATACCTGGTGTATGTATATATATATGTTTATGCTTTTATTAAGAGTCTATTTTTGTTCTTCCCAGATTACTGATAGTATCTGGTGTATATGCATATATGTTTATCTATCGATATCTTTTACTATATTAGTCAATATTTGAATAATATTAATCCTTCTTGTGATATTTATATATATATATATATATATATATATATATATATATATATATATATATATATATATATATGTTTATGCTTTTATTAAGAGTCTATTTTTGTTCTTCCCAGATTACTGATAGTATCTGGTGTATATGCATATATGTTTATCTATCGATATCTTTTACTATATTATTCAATATTTGAATAATATAAATCCTTCTTGTGATATTTCTATGTATTAATGGTATATAAAGTATATATATACATGCTTACCCTTTATTGGGAATTTATGTTTTTTGGTATTTCTAGATATTGATTGTGTTTGGGTATATGTGTGTTTACATTTTTATTGGGAACTATTTGTGGTGTTTCAAGATATTTATTATATTTAGGGTATATATATATATATATATATATATATATATATATATATATATATATATATATATATATATATGTATATGTATTTGTTCTTTTTACTGGGAACCTTTTGTACTTATCTCAATATAGTTACCAGCTCTGAGTATCTTGTTGTGTTCTTTTTTTTTGTATTTGGATCACCTGGGTTTCATACCTCATCGAACCTGGCTATCCGTTGTCTATCCGGATAAATTGTACCACCCCAGGTGTTGGTAAGTGAGTCTTTCAAATTAAATTTATTTCGGTACAATAGTTCACTCTTTAAAGCTCGACAACCGGAATTCAGGAGTGATTTTTCTCAGACAACCCTATACCACCGTGTTCTTAATAAAATGATCTTTATTTTAACCTAACTTTAATTCATTAATCAGACCGATGCAAGTTACTCATTTCGAGTTACCTGTTTACACCCGACAGCCCATGGTTGTGACTGGATACAAATAGACAACCTATCGTTTGCATATTCTATAGGCTTCGTACTTTCGATTGGCATGTAATTTGTCTTTTAATGCAACCCGATGCAATTTTGAAAAAAAATAAAAAATTAAATTGTAAATTAATCATATTCTGGACTGAATTTTTTTAGTCAAGCCATTTGCAGTATCTTTATTGACATAGTTAATTTGAAATAAAATCATTTTTATCCATTAATCAGCTCGATGAAAATCGAGGTGTATTGGGATCTTAGACCAAATATTTTAATTCGGGTTCTTGAAAACATCGGATTCGAAGACTGATTTTGAGCAGTTTCATTTGTACGATACAATCAAAATTTCATTTGTGCTTACAAGCAAAACTTGTGACGGAGGAACCAACTTATGGCCAACTTAAATTGTACCACAAAGAAGTTTCACGGCAAAATAAATATGACATAAAAGACAAATGGCAACTTAACTGGTCGAGCATAACAGAAAACAAACTTCTACAAATTAAACAGACCGTAAGCGACTGGGCTTCGTCATACTGGGATTCAAGGCGAGAAGAAGTAGTGTTAGCCAGACTAAGGATAGGCCACACACGTATAACTCATGAATACCTTATGACAAAGTCTGATAAACCACTGTGCCAAATCTGTAACAAAGACCTCACAGTTCAACATATACTGACAGACTGTAATTTGAGACAAGACTTGGAAATTCCACGAAACATGAACGAACTACTCCGTGATAGCAGTCACCATATCAACGCTATACTTACCTTTCTTAAAGACAACAATATTTTTAACAAAATTTAACAAACCCCAGACCAAACTCCTCAAATAGTCAACATGTGGGTGTAGTATGTATTACAACAACCACTTAATTTTCTTAATTCATTGTCTTTGATTGTCTAGACGACCCAAACTATGCTTTTAACATCGCCGTTGAAGTTTTTTTTTTTTTTTTTAATAAACATCCCTCATGACGTAATATATTCATTTATTCATCATTATTTCATTATTTTACATAGGATCCTTCCTATTGATTGTACATGGGGCTATTGTTCTTATGTATGTTGTCATATTATGCATAGAACCTATATTGTAAATAGAAACTGTTGCGATTATATATAGTCATATTGTACATAGGAACTATTTTCTTCGTTTCCTTTATAATTATAAGTTTTTCTTAAAAATGTATTGTTTTTTACTAGTTAATTTTACTTTTAGCTGTATGTTATTCACAAAGTTAATTGTATAATTAGATTAAAACACACAATAATGTAATTGGATTTGTAATTATGTAATATTGTAACTATTTTGTTGTTGTTATGTATTTTTATTTTATATGTGTACCTGGGCGAAACGCTGTCAATGCGGGGTGCTCATAAATAAATTATAAAAAAAAAAAAATATTAATTTATTTGTACGATATTCGATCATAACGATTGAACAAATTATGATAATGAATAACAAAAGTTAGGCACTGAATCATGTGAATTTTCATGCAATAATTAGGAGAAAATTATCAAAACATTTTTCATGTGTAGGCAAAATGGCGTTGAACAAAATTCGAAACTAAAATAATACTCAATTTATTATATAGTAGTACCTCTACACGTTTCGCTTTATCTGATGCCACATGAGGAGCCTAAAAACTAAATACAGCCTAATAGAACTCAGACAATACTTTCTCTACAATGGCTAAGTCTCTAAATACAGCCTAATAGAACTCAGACAATACTTTCTCTACAATGGCTAAGTCTCTAAATACAGCCTAATAGAACTCAGACAATACTTTCTCTACAATGGCTAAGTCTCTAAATACAGCCTAATAGAACTCAGACAATACTTTCTCTACAATGGCTAAGTCTCTAAATACAGCCTAATAGAACTCAGACAATACTTTCTCTACAATGGCTAAGTCTCTAAATACAGCCTAATAGAACTCAGACAATACTTTCTCTACAATGGCTAAGTCTCTAAATACAGCCTAATAGAACTCAGACAATACTTTCTCTACAATGGCTAAGTCTCTAAATTAATTGACTATTATGTTCATTTTAAATTATATTCAATAACCTTCTGCCTACACATGACAAATTTTTGAGATACGGGTCACCATTTAGTTTGATATTATGTAAAAAAAAGGCATAATAGCAAAAATAATAAATTTCGTCATGCAGGAGTAGCATAACTAAATACATTTCTTGGTTAAGTGCCGATTATTAATTTTTTGCCCGGAGTAAACCCACTCTCCATTAGGAAAAATATTCCTGGTTATTGTTGAATCTTATATAACGTTTTCCGAATCGAATATACAAATATTATGACCTCTTTATATATATATATATATATATATATATATATATATATATATATACAGAGGTCATAATATTTTTTTATTCTCTGACCTTTTCCATATTTATTCCTCTTCTTTTAATAAAGGCCTTAGAGGTCAATATATTGTCCTAAATAAGGCCTTTCCTAAGAGAAGAGGAATATATATATATATATATATATATATATATATATATATATATATATATATATATATATATAAATATTGTAAAATTTTAATATTTACCAAATTTAATTCTATGTAAAAAACAAAACAAAATAAGTCAATAACTAATGCAAGTGATATGCTATTTATTTCATGAGGCTTGCAGATAAAAAAATAAACTCCCTCCTTGCAGGATTACTGTAAGGAGGAAACAAATAAAAAAATACTATATATATAGTAAATGCGGGTAAGTGTCTACTAGGTATTGGTGATTGATGAATATTTGAAGAAAATTTTCTAAAAGTAATTTTGTTGCACAGTGTAAGATATTATATTACTTTCTTTTCTTATTATTTTTTTTTTTTTACGGCGCATCGAAAAATCGTGGCCATTAGCGCCGACATCCAGGGTGCAGCCAGGAATTCTCTCAGCGAGCCCTGAGATGAGAAAATTTCTGGCGCCGGTGGGGATCGAACCCACCATCTCCCGCTTAAGAATCTAGCGCGCTAGCCACTAGACCACGGGAGACCCCATTATATTACTTATACTGAAATGAATATTGTATTAATATTATTATTTAAACTTTCTAAATATTATTGTAGTTTTGTAGCAGTTAATTCTGTTTATATTTATTTTCTATTTTTTCATTTATTTTAAGTGCATCGTACTGTGGACGATAAGCACACCGAGGTAAGTCTTCTAAGAAACCAGTAAGTTATTGTTAATTGTCGTTTTTGAATGCGGAATTCATTTATTTCAAATTAAGTTATTACTATAAGAATTAAAATTAATAAAAGCAATAATTTATTTTTTATTTATAAGTGATCGCTACTACGGCAATTTCACTCCTTCAAATATGGCACCTGTATGACCTAATGAGCCAGTATTGTAATAAGAATTGTGATTCACTTATTCCCATAAACAGAGTCTGTAATATACCTGAAAGCCACTGGTTATTCAACAGAGGTTTTAATATGAGATTGTATAGTTTTTAAATCTGCTGAAAATGTTTCAAGATGACAATGAAAAGGAAAATAAGCATGTAATCGGGTATCGAAGTGAATATTAAGTGACAAGTTAAAAACTCTATTATAATATTAGGGTAGTTTAAAAATAAGAATAACCGAAAAAAAATCCCTTTTTTTCAGACAGCCCTTTACTATTTTATTAAAAACCCTCTATTATACTTCCGCTTCCCAACGGCTGCTATTGAAAGCCGATGAACGAACTCCTCTCCTCGTTTATACGCCTTCCTCTCCTTTTATGCGCCTCCTTCTCCTTTTATGCGCTCCCCTCCCCCTTTGTGCGGCCACTTTGTCGAGGGCCATGTTTAGCCAAGGCGAGTTTCTAGAATCTTTAAGGGCCGTTATTAAGTCTCCCTCTCTCCGTCTTGGACTAATAAGCCATAATTAACTTCTTAATTAGTTTTTTGTGTGCTTGAGTGGAAATTAAAGGGGGACCTGAGGTGGCCGATGTTATCAAAGGACGTAGCAAGTACTTGGGATATTGCTGTCATTACTTGTCAAAATCACTTCCTAATAAAGCCAATTGTACCATTATTATGTTGACAATTTCCTAATATTAAGATTTTTAGCAATTATATAGTTTTTCATTCAAATTTCGTTCTATTTTCAGGTTGTTTTCACTTGTTTTCATCTTACCGCTCAAGACATTTTGAATGAATGAATTTCCTGTATTTTATAGGTAATAATTACAATTACAGGGAGTCTGGGTAGGTTATTTACAAATTTACTAAATGCTGATAAATAAAATTAAGTGAAAAATAAACATTTGTTTTGACTGCAGCGAGCAAAAAATAGAACATAATCAAAACAAAGTAATTTAAAGAAAAAAAATAAAAGAACAACAATAGTAATAATAACAAATAAATCCTTAAATTGCAAACATACATGTTATGTAAAAGTACCTATACTACAACAATTAAATCAAATAAAAAAGTAAATAAACTCGTGCCCAGAATGTCATAATTCTTCGTAAATTATGAAAGCCCGTATCTTCATTGGTTCCGTGATGAAGTAGAAGAGACTGCTACATGTGTCCTGGTGAAGAATTGCTGTAATGCTTCTTCATCTCTCCCAGGTCGAAGGTAGTTCCGATGATTCCGAGGACTGCTGTAGATAGGGCAACGTATTAATATCTGGGCTAGTGTTTCTGTTTTTTTTTTTAAGGTTGCAGATTGTACACTGTTGTTCTGTATTAGTTAAGTACGAGCTGCCATTTTGTAAAGCCGGATTTCCTGGTCCCCGCTGAGTCTGAGCTGGATTGTTGTTCTTTTCTTGTTGATCATCATACTTGCCTCGATGTTATCTTCTCCTTGTCCAGGAACTCTAATCAGGCGGTAGATCTCAAGACGTTTTGAAAACATCGAAATCGAAGTAATTTAACATTTTTTATAGACCTAATCGCACTAATATTTCTAAAGTGGCAAAAAAAAAAAACAAAAAAAAAAACTCAACTAAAAATGTTTAACTCTTGCCTATGTTAGAGGAACAGCATTAAGACAGGACTTGTGCCCTCTGGTGTACAAGCTCTGAAGCTAGGTACATACTAATAAAGAGATATTTGCCATGTCTTTCATAGTCATAACTGAAAAACACCGATTTTTGATTTGTGTCACTTTAGGGTCACTCCATGTCAAATCAACACACCTATGTTACCTCACCCTTTTAGATATTAATGAAATTTGGTACACCCAAAGTAGGGGCTGGGAAAAAAGAAAATACCAAATTTCAAATTTTTATCTAAAATGGGTTCCAAAATACGGTCATGTAAAGTTTTCAAAAAGCGGTCAAAATCTCGCTGTGACAAAACATTTAAATGGTCATTTTAGCTGTTTATATGCCCTTTCAAATGACATTCAACACATTATATGTTATGATAACATAATTATTTTCAAGATTAAAAATAAAATGTTGACATTAAATATGTTTAAAAACATATTTTTAAAATTTTCAAAAAATTATATATAATGGGTAATACAATTACTTAGTTGCATAGGAAGTTTGGTTATTGGATTGCAATTGGTTCTTAATCAAAATTATTTAAAACCGAAGGCGGATTTGGACTAATTTTACGTAGTTTTATATATACAAGCTTTTTAATACATAATCGTAAAATTTAATCCAAACTTTAGCATTATTTATTTATTAAAAGTTTCGCAGTTTTTAGCGATATACTCTATAACAATAAACGATGATTACATGATTACAAAATGAATGATGATTACATAAATGATAATAACAGTGATTACAATAAATGATGATTTAACAATAAATGGAGATATGATGATTTGACAATAAATGATGATGACATGATTACAGAATTCATACACATACACACACATATATACATATGCGTATATTATTGCACTATATCTATATTGTTTATATTTACATTATACATACATTATACATTATTATTATCTATAGACTTATAGCGTACATTATTATATCTATATAATTATTTTATTCATTAATATTATTATTATATTACTTATATTACACATTATTATTATTACATTATTCCTTTTCATTATCCATATACTTATATTGCACATTATTACTACATTGCTTGTTTTTATTGTTATTGTTTTTCGCTACACAGTAATTTACCAATTAAAATGTATTTAATGCTGCAATTTGTTCATAGCAAACAGTTTAGTTTGTGTCTGTATTGTTTATGTAAACTTTAGGATTATAAATATTTTATATACTAAGAACTAAGAAATTTGTGTTGTCTTAAAAGTGTGTTGATTTGATATGGAATGACCGTTTAGAAATACAAGCGCGTATAAATAACTAATATATTGATTCTTATTTGTTTTAGGTTTAATATTGTTCTGTGTTATTAAATATTTAAGAACTTTTTGAATACTGGTCGAAGCCCGGGTTGAATTTACCAGTACCAATAATTTATTGTTATGACCCAAAAATATTGGTACTGTGTGGCACTGCGAGGTTGGACAGGTAATTAATCAGACATAAACATGAATTGTTTTTATTTATTTTTTTAGGTGTTTCTGGTTTTGGTTTTACATAGCGATGACGTTTATAGCATTTTAAAATGTTTTATAGTCATCGACTATACTTCTGGAAATTAACATAATCAGCATAAATTGCAAAGAAAACTAAAAACAACAAATAAGAATAATTTAATGCTTTGAAAAATGCACTTAGATTGCGGAATTCTAATTTAAATTCATTTTAATGCGTTTTCATCAGCTTAATAGTCTCGGACACGCAATCTGTTTCTATTGCAGGATTATCTACTATGAGCAAAGGTCTTTAATTATGAAAGCACAACATGCAAGCGGAAGAACTATGTAATAGCTAAGCTTTTGTTACTTTTTTCGATGTAATTATTCATTAGTCTAAAACTTCTTTTTTTACCCAAGACAATGATTTCATTAGCCATGTGAATATGTGAATGAATATTCTTATAATTGATGAATTAAATTTCTTTTTTAGAAAATAATTAATTTTGATTATATCAAGTGCTATTTCACAAGCGGCCACAATAATATTTGATTGTACGGAGCTTACACTTCCGAGACGCTATATGATCTACAATCGAGCTAGCCTCAAAAGTAATGCTTCTAAAAAAAAAAAAAATAAAACGGATAAATAGCGACAGCTGGGAAAACTATATACAGGGTGTCCCAGTATATGTGTCCACCCCCTTTTCCTCTTAGAGTTGTTGGAATTTCGAAATGAAATTTTTGGTAGGTCTTATTTATGTTGCATGAGGTTACTTTTGAAGGTTTAGTTGACCTTCTAACATTCTCCAGTTTTTCTCCAGCGCATCTAACTCTTGATTTTCCAATGGCGGCAGGTATTTTTCATGACGAATTCTGATAGAAAATTTAATTTTAAGACTAATTTATTCTGAGACACCTGTTGATCCGACGCACCGTTTGCGCGTAAAACGCAAAAAAACTGAAAAATATCGCCCTTTTGTAGACAAATTCCTATTTATCACTGAAACCAAGCCTTGTACGTAAAAACACCTCAATGTAAACGTTGTAGCCTATTAATTTTCTTTTCAGATGATACAAGATCAAAGGAAATAATAATGAAAATTCAATACAGAAAATTTAACAAACATCACCCGAACATTGTAATATGGGAAAGAAACAAATTTAAAAATCATCCACAATGTGCATCTAATGTGGTTATTAATAATGACAGTTTATTTCTAGTAATTCAAGGACTGCCATCATAGTTGAAATTAACCTCAATTAAAAATACTATGAAATAGATAATGTACGGTAACAGCTGTTCTGTTATTGTTCTAGCAACGCTTGCTGCCTAGGCTTGCATGTTCTAACCAACTAAAACTTTAAACCCCTCTAAAAATACTTAAAAATTCGAATATCAAAAAATCCTTTCTTTGTGAGCGCCTACGTTATATAGGGAGTGTCCATGCAAAATTTCAAAATTTTCTGTCGTGCGGCTTGGGCTGGGGGATGATAGGTTAGTGAGTGAGTCAGTGAGTGAGTGGTATTTGACAAATATTTAGTAGATAACTACCAAAACAACAATTTTATTGTCCACTTGAACAGGCTCTCTTTAGAATAGCGGTTTTTTTTTTCCTAAAAGAAAAATACTAATACAATTGAGTAAAATTAGATAAATTTAATTAAGTAAAGGTATAAGGGCGTATTCAAAGTGCGTAATTAGAATTGGAATCAAAGGAGGAAACGCAGAACTTCGCTTCCTATTAGCAGGACAATATAATGAACTGACAATATTGTTCATTTTATTTCTTCTTTTCATTATGATGGATAATAAAAATCTTAATTTCAACTTTTTAATTTTTGATAAAAAAAAATGTCGAAATTGGACAATAATTAGCCAATTAAAAAAGGGAACAAAGTCATTCTTTTGAAAATTTGGGGGAAATATTAAACCTTTTTAAGTATTAAATATATCAGAAATGTTATTCTAAATATAAACAAAGTTAAAAAACTTTGTGAAATAGTTGAAGTATGAGAGATCTGAAAAAAAACTACTGAATCTGAGTGAGGCTCACATTTACTCAAAACTTTATACCGCGGTCTAGTTGATCAGAAAATGAAAATCTATTGAAATAATGAATTGTTGGCTTTTTCCGCCTATTTAGTACATCAGAAGAATTGTTACTCTCTAACATTCCCCATGGACATTACACAACACTTACTCACTGAATGTAGACAAAATCTGCACAAACAGAACATTTACGTCATACAAATATATACAACAAACTATAAAACAGAACTGTTTAATGCAGGTAAATAGTGTCTATAAAATAATTGCAATAATCCATAAATTTCATTCAGTATGACATGTTTGAAAGCTTAAAAATCCAAATTAATTTATACGCGAATGCATGTATTTTTTTTTGTATAATTGTATAAATAGAAGTAATAATAATTACAGAAGTAGATATATAGGTATTATTTAAATTGTTTGATTATATATAAGGATATATCGTCGATACAAATGCAAACTAACGAATATGAAAAAATGCATCTTTCATTGTCCATCTTTAATAATTTCTGCTGGACTTATTTACGGCAAATTCTTCAATCTGACTTCACTCTATTAAAGGGAATGTATTCCACTATCAAAAGGTCAAATCTGCCGAATATTTGACTGCCCAAAAAAAAGTTATGAATAAATACTTTTCCACTCTGAAAAGTGGTGATTTTCATATTCGTTAGTTTGCTTATGTATCGACGATATGACAATTGTATAGTTAAGTACATGTAACAGGGTCTCCCCGTGTTCTAGTGGATAACGCTTTGGATTCTCATGAGGGAGATGGTGGGTTTATTTGGTATCATTCCCGGCTACACCAATTATATAAAATAATTACACGTAACAATTTTATTGGGCGAATCAAGATTGTTGTGGATACTCACAAATTATTAAAAAAATAAAAAATGATATTTTCTCTCTAGAGAGGTGGGTAGTAGTTTGAGGTCTAAAGATGTCTTTCCTTAGCCTTGTTTTGATATTTCTAGGTCTGTCTTACGTGCTTCCTTACAGCCTGTGGAAAAATTTATTTGTGAACAATATTAACCCTAATAACCTGAAAAAACCTATTTAAATAGTATTTCCTTTCCAACGAACCTAGAATGAAAGTTCGAAACGTTGAGGTTATCTCTTATAAATGAATTATCTATGAGCTTTTGTGTATATTCATGCGTGATCATTTTGGGCATTTGCTACTTTTTCAAGACTATAATAGGCTATAGATATATCCTTGAAATCTCATGTAAAGCTGTGGGTGTCAGGTCGTCATTATTCCATGGGAAAAGGTGTACGTAATAAAACCTTAACTTGCAAATATCATATTTGTGAACAGTAAAGTTTCAGGGAACATTAGTGAGTAAATATTCAATTCAGATATCTATTCAATTTTTTTTACACTAAACAAATATTGTAAAGGGGCTTACGTCGCAGTTCCTTTCTCTTTATACAGGGTGTCCTTCAATGAGATGTCATAACTTTAGGGGTTTATTCTTCACCTCTACTATCCAATAAGTTTTTCTGAAAGCCTTCTAGGTCCATTAAATTCATAATTTTTGCTTAGAAAATTATTATTGTACTCTCACTAAATATGTCTTAAAATTCTAAATATGACTCTAAAGGTATCAAAATGGACGTCAAACTGGTAGGGAAAATTTAATAAAACACTATTTTATCATTTTACCTTTTGTGTTTTTTATTAAAATAATTTAAAAAATGTGTTAGGAGTCACAAAACGTGATACTTTTGTGAAGAAGTCCAACAATAGAAGTATATATATTTATAGGGTGTTCAAAACTCGATTGACACTCCACTTTTTTTCCACAATTTTTGAAATTTAAAAACAAAACTTGGTGGGTCTTAATGTGGTCGAATGAACTTTCATTGGACCTAAAGCACGACCCCTCAACTTTCTCCAGTTCTTCTCCAGAGATTCTAACTCTGGAATCTCCAATGGAAAGAGGTTATTTTTATGGCGGATTATTGTAGAGAATTGAATTTTATGTCGATTTTATATCTGTCATTTTTTGACAGATAATGACGCACCAATGAGTAACAAATTGCCAAAATTTGTTACTCATTGGTAGAAGGGGGGTGTCAACAATCGAGTTTTTAACACCCTGTATATCCTTTCCAATTATATTTTAGGTCGTATAAAGTGATAATGATTGCTTACAAATTCTATTATTTCTCAAACTAAATCTGATATATATGGCCCAATAAATAAAGTGGTATAATAAAGAAAGACTTTAATGACCTCATGCCTCCGAAGATAAAAGAGAATTTGGATATTTTGGGTCATCTAGAAGAATAAATAATATATATATATATATATATATATATATATATATATATGGAATTTTTATTTTTATTTTGGAAGCTGCAGTTTTTATATATTTATGGGTGTTTTAATGAGGTGAAAAATGTAAGAAAGTAGGTATGCCAGAATAAATTGATGATTAAAAATTCTCAATTAGCTTTATCTTTGTACAGAGCTATTCAATAAAGAACTCTTGTAGTGAGGAGCTCAATAAAATGAACTTGAGAAGGGAGCCGAGGGCTTTGGAGAAAAGACACCGCCGAGGAAGGAATTATTGCAAGGAGCTGGTCTAATTAAGCGGCAGAAATACATTTTGCTTTAATTAATTTTTCCTTTGTTTAACTTCTTTACCTGAGCATATAATTAATTTATTCACTGATTTTCCCACTTGATTCATTTTATTTGATTATTATAAAATTAATGTTATTTATTCTTTTAATTGTTTTATCATAAATTATTCACTGTAAAATCCTTTATGTAATTCTGTAGTTTCTTTTACTTAGTAACTGAATTAATAGAGATTTTTATGCAACTAATAAAATTATTGTTATTACGATAGAGTGCCGTCCTCATTTTCCTAAGCCAAATTCTTTTCGGAGACGTTTCGAAAAGAAAAAAATATTATTTTGCCATTTATTTTTGTTTTCAGATGTATTTTACAGGCTATGCAAATACAGATAAATAATATACATTTCTACCTTCAGAAAATTATTAATCTATTCCATTGAGATGTATACATTCTTATATTTCAGTAACACACTGATAAGTGTGCGAGTGGATATAATTACTTAAAATAGTAGCATAAACTGTACTGATATTAACTGATCTGTGATGTATGCAGCGTTATTTGTGGAGTTCTCGATTTCGTAGAAGGTAGAAAAATAATGTCTCTCCACTGTTTTTCAAAGTATTTATTAGCAAAAGCTTTTCGAGAACATGGTTCTCATCGTCAGTGCATCTATTACTCCACCGGTATTACTGCTAACCGCCTCTCCGAACAGGTGTGAGGTAATGGCAGTAATACCGGTGGAGTAATAGATGCACTGACGATGAGAACCATGTTCTCGAAAAGCTTTTGCTAATAAATACTTTGAAAAACAGTGGAGAGACATTATTTTTCTACCTTCTATGATATTAACTGACTTAAATCTTAATTTTCTTATTATTAATTTTCTAATCAAGATTTTTTTAGGATAATAAATCTTCAGATTAAACCGCCATTGTACACACAGACTCTCAAAGATTTTAGAGAAGCATAAATTACTAGAAGGGACACTAACAACAGGGAAATATTAAGAAAAAAGGCTCAGAAAGCGATCTTCAGGGAGGAAAATGCGTGTACACCACAATATCGAACAACTTAAGAAGGAAAAATTAAGAGAGGATGAACATAAGTTACCTGAAATATTGATTCAACATGCTGTCTTTAACAAGCGATTCGGGAAAAAAATTGTTTAATTAACTTGTAATTAATTATTCTTAAGATTTGCAGCCCTCACGAATGAATTACCCGAGATATGTCAATCGTTTATTTGATCCAGAGGTGCAGACGTCGTTGTCGGTAATAAGGTTGACTTCTGGTCGGCTATACTCGTGAACTGACGGTTTCGTATTAGCCATCCAGGACCGCGTAATTCTAACACGGTCCTACCGACGGTTTGTTTTAATAGTTAGTTCAAATTACAGAATATTCTACTAGTCCACCATGGATTCTAATGCAAGAGATGCGGGTTCCAGTCCCACCTGCAGCAGGCTCCGTTCTTCCATCAATGGACTCGCTGAAAGAGTTACTTGCTCCATGCAAGGAATTGATGCAAAAAGTCTACAAATTATGTAACAAAGTATTTGCCGATTCACCGTGTGACGACCGGCTGCTAATTTCTTGCATAATCCGATAATTTTTAGAGACAAAGAAATGTTGCCAAGAAATGTCATTTAGCAAAGGCAGAAAAGAGAGTTTAATGGCAAAATGGAAACAAAACAGTACCTTATTATTGCTAAGTCCCAAAAATACTTATAAGAGAATGCTAGAACTAAAAAGAAACTAGAACAGAAGATAAGATTACAGACCATACTCTTCACCACAATAAACCAGATATTTTCAGTATCGACAACCCAAACAAGACTTCTAATAAAATTTATATCTCAGTGCTGAATGATGCCAATGTCCGGATGAATAAAAGGATCCCTATAAACTAGATTCCACTAGAATAACTGCCGTTATCATCTCGAAAAATGTATTCTAGATTCCGAACACAAGAATGATTGTAACAAAATATCTCATGCTATGGGACTGGCTCATTATATAGTCGCAGCAAGCAGTAATGCTCGAATCGCGTAGGGAACGCATTGAATTCCCAGAATTAATAACGAAAAAAACAAAAAAATAATTTATACTGTTTTTAAATTATCTCCATTAAAACTTGCTTGGGACCTGAAATGTCCGAACACCAGGATAGGAACAATAATAAAATTTAGTTGTTTTTTTTTGTTTAGTAATTGTTTTAGTGTAGAGAGTGTGCAGCGGAATTCATGAAAATATACATTGATGAAACATTGTTGATATTGCCGACAGGCATGGTAAAGAAAGTACCTACCGTAAGTGGAATTGCAAACCTTTCACCAAACTGTTTTTTTAGATGAATGACATTGCTGTAGTCATTGCAATGGCGGTTCAGCATTGGACACCTGTTGTACTAACTCGCATTTCGGTAGTGATGATTGGTCATTCAACATTTATGGCACCCGCTGACAATCCAAATCGTTTAAATTACAGTCTTGCACATGTTACTTATCGTTCGCTTGATGATTTAAGCAGTATACAACCACTTCTTGGTCAGTCATTTTTTTGACTTTGAAAATATTTAATTAATTAAATATTTAATTTATTTCCTACTTGAGTATGATAGAAGTTTATATTTCTTGACTTCGGAGGTAAAGGACACAATTTCACAAATTGGTAATTGTTAAGGAGAGCCAATTTTCAATGACTTTGAACTATTAAAATGTGTTTCCTCGGTACTTACAGAAACAGTTTAAACAAAATGTTTAAAATGTTTTTGGCATTGATAGGTAATTGGAAGTATTGATCATAGTAAAACAGAACCAAGTCCTCCAGATGGAGCCTTTTACCTCTAATGAAAACAGACATGATTTTCGTTTTCACTATTTTATCTTCGATATTTATGGGAACAGGACATACTGCCCTATACCATTTTATGGATAGACATTCACATTAAGTACATGTTGTTAAGTAAATTTAATGAAAAAATGGAGATTATGTCCTTTACCTCAGGAATTACGTTATTCCGAATTCATATTCATCAGGTTACTTATTCTCTTCATTATATGTGAGCCTCATAGTAAAACCTTGATTTTTTTTAAGTGTTATCATATCATAATCTCTAGTCAGAATAGTAAATGTATATTTGTACGAAATGTTATTGATGATAGCATTAGCTCAGGGTTGGAACCATTAGGCATTAATCTAAATTTCATAGATAACATTGAAAAATTGCATCCTAAAAGCTTGTTATCTGCTTAAATGGATATATAAAGAGGTTTTAGCTCATTTATTCGCCCCGAGGCAATTTGAGTGAATGGGCTCAATTTACGAGCCGCGCTTAAGCGAAGCAACATCATCATCGCCGTTCTCATCATCATCATAAAAAAAAAAAAATTGTAGATGGCCGTTGGAAGCGTGGTAATGAGAAAAGTAGATTCTCGATTATCGGGGGGGGGGACACATGCGAAGTCCGACAAGACATTTATGTAGAACTATTCCGAATAATAAGTTCTATAGTTGTGTAGAACTATTTATACAGAACGTGGTCGGTAACCCATTCAGATACTGGCCACGCCCGACATTGCTTAACTTCGGTGCAACGTGCAATCACGTGGCTGTGGCCTTCGGTTTCATGGGTGTTATTATAAATTTTAAGGCACAGAGGGACATAGTAATTACAAACGAATATCTAAGCATTTTATCAATTCTTAATGTTGGATTACAAAAATGATCTTGAAGCATTACTTGAACGACTGCAAAGCGTTGGGGCCAATACTGAACCATCATTGTATTAAGTCTAGAAGCTTCATTCGTCTAAAAAGGTCCAGGTTGGAGAAAGTTTTAAGCTCGTTTTTTATCCGCCTATGGTGTCGACCTAGCCCGCCGTTGTAATGATTTTTGAAGAAAAAATGTGCCATGCTAACCCTCTACAAAACGTTTTCTTCGAAAAAACGGGAGCGTGAGGGAACCGCTCACGGCGCGACCACTCGTGTCACTGAACTGGTCCTGCGCGGGGGAAGCTTTGAGACCTTCCTGGACTCCTCTATCTCGTTAAAAACGCCGAAGTTGAAGGAAGTTGCGGAGTATGCCCTAGTAGAAAAAATAGATATACCAAAAAAGTTTGCAGACTCTGTCAAACTTGTACATGTAAGGAACATTGCGAGTTCACTTGCTCTAATTCTATTTCCAGTGATCTAGACTCAAAATAATGTTATTTCGTACAATTCATGCATTTTTATATTATTTTAGACATTTTTTCTATTCCAACGTTACAAATATTTTTCTAATTTTTATATTTTATTTTAATTTATTTTTTTACTCATCAAAAAATTTTTCTTTTCTTTTGTAATTAAAAAAAAAATATGATACTGCATATTTCACTCAAAAATTATTCTTCTAAAACCAAATCAAATTGTATTAATTAAAGCATTTTATTATTCATTTATCCTTTTCTTTTCATTTCACTCCAATTATTATATAATAATAACCTTTAACTCTTAAAAGCACCTTAAATAGATTGATAACTAACACACAAATACTAAATAAAAAAAATGTGGGGAACAATGCAGCTTAAAAAATAATAGAATAGCCAAAAACTGAGGGATTTGCTCAAGCGCGATCAACGGTGTCCCACGGACGAACGCGATAAGCGCCTGGTATGCCAACGAAAGTTTTTTTTTCCACAGAAAGGATGATGTTTCGTATGTGTTTTTCTGGTTTCATGTAAGTCTTATAAAATTTGTCACAAACGTCCTTTCAATTGCTTTGTCTAAATGAAAAGAGTGAGGAGAATGTTTTCACTAAGAAACACGGAAAAATTGTGTCCTTCGGAAAAGATTAGATCTTACTGTTAAGATTGCTCACTTATGTAGTCCATCACAAAAGCCACTAATGAACACTCATCAAAGCTCATAAGGAATATATTACATAGAAAACGATAAATCGATCTATTTGATCCAGCATTCATCAAATATCTGT
This sequence comes from Gonocerus acuteangulatus, assembly GCA_946811695.1. NCBI lineage: Eukaryota > Metazoa > Arthropoda > Insecta > Hemiptera > Coreidae > Gonocerus > Gonocerus acuteangulatus. The sequence continues at coordinate 69,512,631 of OX328127.1, read as the reverse complement.
AACAGCAAAACAACAAAACCCTCATGAAATAGAAAAATTCCAATCCCGAGTCCTTGCCGGAATAGTAACTGCTCCTTTTTATGTTGCCAATAAAACTTTACGGTATGACCTCAACATCCCATCTTATAGAACCTTACACAATTCCATTCCCTTCCCTTTATTTCCAATTTGTAATCGAATTTGGTATTTTTCTTTCCTATAAGGCACTATCAAAAATGGTTTATTCGATATTTCGTTAATGTTTCCGTAAATACGAGATATTTTTTTTCCGAAGTAAATTATGGCCGGTTTAAGTTGTATGAAATTATCAACCTTTGGAACCTCTATCGCCTATCTACATAACATTCATATATATGTAAGGCTCTATTAGCCATTTATGTAAAACTGTATTATATTTAAAACTCTATCATATATATATATATATATATATATAGATGATAGAGTTTTTAATATAATACAGTTTTACATAAATGGCTCTATCTATCATATATATATATATATATATATATATTCCCTTGATAACCACCGAGGACGACACATAGCAGCCTGAAGAAGTCGGAGATGAACCCGACGAAATATTGCGATGGAGAGAGGAGCGACACCGCTGGAGAAAGAAGCCGTTCCATACATACATGTGATACCCAGCGATGCAATTTAAATATATATATATATATATATATATATATATATATATATATATATATATGATTCTATCATATTTAAAGCTCTGTCATCTATCTGAGGCAATTTCTATCATATGTAAAGCTTTTTCATCTATCCATGTAAAATTGTATAATATTTAAAACTCAACATCTATCAACATATAATTCTATCTTATTTAATTCTCTATCATGTATCTATGTCAAATTTTATCATATGTAAATCTTCATCATATATCGATGTGAAATTCTATCTTATTTAATTCTCTATCATGTATCTATGTCAAATTTTATCATATGTAAATCTTCATCATATATCGATGTGAAATTCTATCTTATTTAATTCTCTATCATGTATCTATGTCAAATTTTATCATATGTAAATCTTCATCATATATCGATGTGAAATTCTATCTTATTTAATTCTCTATCATGTATCTATGTCAAATTTTATCATATGTAAATCTTCATCATATATCGATGTGAAATTCTATCTTATTTAATTCTCTATCATCTATCTATGTAAAATTTTATCACTCGTAAAGCTCTATCATCGATCTATGTAAAATTCCATCACACGTAAAGCTTTATCGTCAATCTATGTGAATTTCTATCGTATTTAATGCACTACCATATATCTATGTCAAATTCTATCTTATGTAAGACTCTGTCGTCTATCTATGTAAACTTCTATCTTATTTAATGCTCTATCATCTATCTATATATAATTCTAGCATATTTAATGCTCTATCATCTATCTATGTAAAATTCTATTTTATTTAATGCTCTATCATGTATCTGTATATAATTCTAGCATATTTAAAGCATTATCATCTATCTATGTGTAATTCTAACTTATTTAATGCTCTATCATCTATCTATGTAAAATTCTATTTTATTTAATGCTCTATCATGTATCTGTATATAATTCTAGCATATTTAAAGCATTATCATCTATCTATGTGTAATTCTATCTTATTTAATGCTCTATCATCTATCTATGTAAAATTCCATCACACGTAAAGCTCTATCATCTATCTATGTAAAATTCTATTTTATTTAATGCTCTATCATGTATCTGTATATAATTCTAGCATATTTAAAGCTCTATCATCTATCTATGTAAAATTCCATCACACGTAAAGCTCTATCATCTATCTATGTAAAATTCTATTTTATTTAATGCTCTATCATGTATCTGTATATAATTCTAGCATATTTAAAGCTCTATCATCTATCTATGTAAAATTTTATCACTCGTAAAGCTCTATCATCGATCTATGTAAAATTCCATCACACGTAAAGCTCTATCATCTATCTATGTAAAATTCTATTTTATTTAATGCTCTATCATGTATCTGTATATAATTCTAGCATATTTAAAGCTCTATCATCTATCTATGTAAAATTCCATCACACGTAAAGCTCTATCATCTATCTATGTAAAATTCTATTTTATTTAATGCTCTATCATGTATCTGTATATAATTCTAGCATATTTAAAGCATTATCATCTATCTATGTGTAATTCTATCTTATTTAATGCTCTATCATCTATCTATGTAAAATTCCATCACACGTAAAGCTCTATCATCTATCTATGTAAAATTCCATCACACGTAAAGCTCTATCATCTATCTATGTAAAATTCCATCACACGTAAAGCTTTATCGTCAATCTATGTGAATTTCTATCGTATTTAATGCACTACCATATATCTATGTCAAATTCTATCTTATGTAAGACTCTGTCGTCTATCTATGTAAACTTCTATCTTATTTAATGCTCTATCATCTATTTATGTGAAATTCTATCACATGTAAAGCTCTACTACCTATCTATGTAAAGCTCTATCATCTATCTTTGTGAAATTGTATCATGCGTAAAGCTTTACTATTTATCTATGCCCGTTAATGATAAATATGTCTGTTTATCAGGAATATGATCATGATTTGAAAATATAGATGCTGCTTGATTTCAAATATGCTGTATCAACAGTGTAATATCAAATTTTCTCAAAAACAGGGTTCTCAAAAGTTTACAGTCTTGAACAATGAAATTCTGTGGCCATCTCATTAATAAATAATAATATAATTAATTATTCTGTTGATTCCGGGTAGAGAATTCCTCGTTAGTAATAACATAAAACATGTAGAGCTCATTAGGTTAATTAAAGGTCCTGTTTTAGTGAATTGTTGACGGCGGGAAACCTTTGACATTTCGAGATGCCTTTTAATTCAGGTACTAAGCTTTTATGTGGGAGCCAGAGCGTCAAGTCCGTTTGAGGAAAATAAATATTTTGGTGCAAAAGCGGTTTTTGTGTCAGCAATTAACGATGTCGGTTTACTTTCTTAACCAAATTGTGGGTTTAAGATACTGAGAGAAATCCTTGGAATTAATTGTGGAACAAAAAAGTTTTGGTAGTACTCGTAATAGAAATAACTTGTTAATATAAGATTTCAATCCTTTGTTTTCAATAATATTTGTTTTAAAGATTACAAAAGGTAATTTATTTAAAAATATAATACTACAACTTTCCATTGATTTCTTCAATTGGGTTCCCTATACGTATTGAGTTACTGAATACAACTTTTCATTGATTTCTTCAATTGGGTTCCCTATACGTATTGAGTTACTGAATACAACTTTTCATTGATTTCTTCAATTGGGTTCCCTATACGTATTGAGTTACTGAATACAACTTTTCATTGATTTCTTCAATTGGGTTCCCTATACGTATTGAGTTACTGAATACAACTTTTCATTGATTTCTTCAATTGGGTTCCCTATACGTATTGAGTTACTGAATACAACTTTTCATTGATTTCTTCAATTGGGTTCCCTATACGTATTGAGTTACTGAATACAACTTTTCATTGATTTCTTCAATTGGGTTCCCTATACGTATTGAGTTACTGAATACAACTTTTCATTGATTTCTTCAATTGGGTTCCCTATACGTATTGAGTTACTGAATACAACTTTTCATTGATTTCTTCAATTGGGTTCCCTATACGTATTGAGTTACTGAATACAACTTTTCATTGATTTCTTCAATTGGGTTCCCTATACGTATTGAGTTACTGAATACAACTTTTCATTGATTTCTTCAATTGGGTTCCCTATACGTATTGAGTTACTGAATACAACTTTTCATTGATTTCTTCAATTGGGTTCCCTATACGTATTGAGTTACTGAATACAACTTTTCATTGATTTCTTCAATTGGGTTCCCTATACGTATTGAGTTACTGAATACAACTTTTCATTGATTTCTTCAATTGGGTTCCCTATACGTATTGAGTTACTGAATACAACTTTTCATTGATTTCTTCAATTGGGTTCCCTATACGTATTGAGTTACTGAATACAACTTTTCATTGATTTCTTCAATTGGGTTCCCTATACGTATTGAGTTACTGAATACAACTTTTCATTGATTTCTTCAATTGGGTTCCCTATACGTATTGAGTTACTGAATACAACTTTAGTAGCAACTATAAGTACTTTACACTTAATTCGCAAATAATTAGCTTAAAATAACCAATATAAATAACTAGTCTGTCTCACAGGAACTACAACATCTTAGAGCGGTTCCGTTCTTTGAAAATTTGAAATAGAAATACGTTTATGTTCCCAGAAATGTTTTCCTGCGTGAAGGAACCTATAAAACGAGAACGTGCAAGCACATGAAGTAATCTCAACAATTTTTTTCGGGCAAATTTCGCCCAAAAAAACATGGTCCAGTAGATGGATTTTGCTGGTTAACGAATCTTTCATATAAGACGGAAGAATTTTGTACGACATTTCTTCGAAATCGGACCATTTTTGAGGTTTTGATAGAGCAAATAGACATATATATATATATATATATATATATATATATATATATATATTTGTCTATTCGCTCTCTACCTGGCTCAAAAATAATAATGGTCCGATTTCTATGAAATTTGGTGAAAATCTTTCGTCTAATTTGAAAGGTTAATTTCGTTAACCAGCAGAATCCGTCCACTGGAAGATGATTTTTGGAGAGATGATCACTTTTAATGAAATATAAAGAACATGATGGACAAGATCGGACTGCAGTTATACAGTACTATAGTATATCGGAAGGCGAAAACTAGTGATACGGATAAATACAAAAAAAAGTTAAAATAATTTATAAACAGTGGTTCGGATATACGAAAATCGGATATAAAGAAGCAATGGACATACGAAGAATGGAACAGGAAAAAGTGAAATTCTGAGGGAAGATGAAAAATCGAAAGCAATCTGGTATCCCTGAGCCTCTCATCGCACGGACCCCTTATGAGAGCCATCAAATTTTCTCTTTTCTGCTCATTCCACCAGTTTCTTCCACCATGGCAGCTTACCCTCCACCATATGGGGCTTTACCTAAGCCATGGATTTCTAGAAATATACTCGTTTTCTCCCAGCCACCAGCTAAAGCTTGCACATCAACTAGGGTATACGACACTTCGTCTTTCTGCTATTCTGCCATACATTCTCCTGGTCTCTCAGAAGTACATACGTCCCATATACAACCCGGAAATGCGCCTGGCTGCTAAAGTATTTTACAAAAAAAACAATAACAAAAAATAGTAGAAGATAAAGAAGATTTTCGTATGTGTACTCAAATACTCCAGGCGTGCGTGAAGGTTGGGTGGAGAGGGTCTAAAAAATAGACATATGTAGTTTTCTTGTTCTTTTTTTTTCCTTGGTGTTTAAAGGCCATTCAACCACTATTGGGTCATTTATGCCTCTTGGCCGGTCCGTTGGTAGCATCGAAAGCAGAGACAGAGCCCGACGGCCAGCGGGAGGCGGACTCAGCCAAGGTCGAGTAGAGTCCCCCGTGCCAGTTCTACCTTAGTGGCCCGCACCTGGTGACTGGCTGCCAGGTCTATGATAGAAGGTGTGCTTGCTGGTGCCAGGGCAACCAAACCTTCACAGACCGCATGGGGGGGGGCTCGTCCTCAACCCTAACCAAGCCCATCGCTCCCACCGACCCACGCGCCCCACCTCCATTCCGAACGCCACCAACGGTAAAAAAAGTAATTGTAACGAAATTTTAGTTAGTAAACGTCTTAATAATTTAAATTATATCAATTAATGGTGGTTATACATTTTTTAAAAGGGACTAATATGTTTTACGTTTGCTGTTAAATGAGTTTAGATGAAATTTTTGTCGAAATATATTCTCGAGGCCAATACTGCTTATAATAGGTGATAATTGGAAAAGATTTTAATTTACAATGAAGAATCGCTAAAGCCAGCGCTAAATTTTGTTTTTTAAATTGGTTTTAGCAAGGAAAGAAAAAATATTAGAAAGATGAACTGAATTATTTCCCAGCAGCTCTCTAAGATGTATCGGGAGACTCAGTCGAACTCGCTCATCTTCATATGCCCTACATTCCGTCAGGATATGCTTTACAGTGAGGGGCACGCCACAAACCTCGCCACCAACCGAACGCCTGCTGTTAAATGAGTTTAGATGAGATAGCCAGACGTTCTGAGATAGCCGTGCGTCAGTCTAGTGTGGCCTACCCGTAATCTTGAGAGGACTACTGATTCTCTCCTATTATCCCGCTCCGAACTAGCCCACTTACACACTTCATCTTTAATCTCCCGGAGTTTATTTTCCAATTCCATACTAATCCAGTTTTCTTGTTCGAAAAGAACAATTCTTTAAGGTAACTATATACGGTGTGTAGACAAACCATTCAAATCTGGCAACGGGGACCTAATAATGTCTTGTTAACACTTATTGTATGAGAAATTAATACAAATATTTTAAGATCTGTTGAATATGAGGTAATAACTAATAAAGCAAAAAAATAGGTAATGATTTCTTAAGTTTTAGCGATTGTTACTTTAATTGAAATTTAAATTCAACATGTAATATGTAATATTTCTTTTTTTTTTTTACGTCTTCAGACGTTTCAAACACTTTAAAGTGTCTGGGATCACAAGAATTTTTTTTTTTATTTAGGCGTTGATAAAAAATCAAAATTAATGATTTGTGGTTCATTTATTGACCTGGTAAAATAACATCAAAATATATAACCTTAAATAATAATAGTTTTCGCTCGATATGGAACTAAAAAAGTCCATCAATCCACTCACTTGATTTGCTGTATTCACGTAAAATGTCTGTTGGAAATTAAAAAATAAATAAATAAACTGCTTAATTATAGCACTGCACACCGCGGTACCTATTTCTGTGCCTTGTTACACAACACGCTCTCCATTTTGTAATATCATGAAGTGAAAAATGGTTTAAAAATAACGAAACCACGAAAGCCGGACGTGCCACAGGTTCCAGTATATCTGAGTTAGACCAATGGTAATGGCCTTGGCAGTCTATTTTATATATATATATATATATATATATATATATATATATATATATATATATTCACGGCGCATCTAGTTCTACTGTAATAGCGCCGGGCTATCCTTTGGTTTCCACCCTTTCTAAGCCTTCATGGTAGAGCAAGGAATTCTTATATGAAGGAACTCAATTGGCTGCAAGGGAGATTCGAACTCGCATCTTCCGCATGAGAATTCAAGGCATAATAAATAAAAAATTGGCTAATTAAAACATTTACTAGTCTAACCGGAGAATCGTCCCGGTCATATGTTAAGTAAAGTCAAGTTAGTGTCATAAAAAGGCAATTAAAAGCAGACTTGAACACCATAAAACCTTCAAGTTATATGAGAAATGGATATTCCAAGATAAGGAACTTGCGGGAAACTTGAAGTGTCGACGGCTAGGCTGAATATGAATGTTCTCATGAGTGCCCTGCATTTTATGTTCACCACATTCGGCGACCAAGCCTCTCTGAAGTCGTTTTATTAATATAATTCTACTATATTCGCTTTGTTAAGACTAATTGAAAAGGCCATATCGTCGATACAAATGCAAAGTAACGAATGTGAAAAAATGCATCTTTCATTGTCAATCTTTACTAATTTCTGCTGGACTTATGTACGGCAAATTCTTGAATCTTAGATCACTCCATTAAAGGGAAAGTATTCCACTATCAAAAGGTCAAATCTGCCGAATGTTTGATTCTCAAAAAAAAAAAAAAAAAAAAGTTATGAATAAATGCTTTTCCACTCTGAAAAGTGGTAATTTTCACGTTCGATACTTTGCATTTGTAGCGACGACATGGTCGCTAAACTGAAAAAAAAAATTAATTAGCTTACTAAAAAAATCCCATTAATTAGGAACAGGAGAAGAGTTTGGGTTTAATAAACGTAAATCACACTCAAACACACAAGTTTATTCAATTTTTTTAAATTTATTATATTTGTTTTATTATCCATTAGTACTAACACTACAGTATCGATTTTAAATCTACTACTACGTACTGATACTATACAGGCTGTATCGCAAGCTAATGAAAATACTCAAGCGGGGGAAACTGGACAAAGAAGTTAGTTCAACACCACCAACCGGATATTTCGATCTCACTCCGTTCCAGACATATGCCGTTTTAAAAGTTCTTTAGAGAAACCCGTGTTTTTTGTAGTACAACTCCGATTTTCTCTACTTGTAGACATTTTTTTCCTACGATATATTACATTTTTGAAATCAGCATTAAATTTGCTTTAAGCCTAGTGCACATCCAATGTTTACAAGTAGGTATCTTATTCAAACCGCCAGTTCTAAGAACAGTAATAATTTTCGATGTATTTTTTTTTTATTCAATTTTAGCGCGGTTCCTCCCTCCCCTATAGGGAGGAACCCCGCTTATAAGGTTGATACAATGAAACAATCCGGAAGTGCCGACAAGAAAATTTCGCGTTTCAGAACCCCTAGAGACCGAAAATAATGGTGGTTCAAATTTGTATATATATATATATATATGTATATATTTATTTATATATATATATATATATATATATATATATATATATATATATATTTGTCTGTTCGCTCATTTCTGGCTTCCCTGATGGTCCGATTTTGATGAAATTTGGTACAAAAATCTAGCGTCCAATTTGAAAGGTCAAGTTCGTTAACCAGCAAAATCCGCCCACTGGAAGATGGCGTTTGGGGCGAAATTCGCGCAAAAAAAATCGTAACGCTTACGTTTTTGAGTTCATAAGCTTGTAAGGACTCTTTTTATATGCTTCTTGGGCTAGGAAAACGAATGAAACCATTTTCAAGGCGATAGCTTTAACCGTTTTCGGGAAAATTGGAAAAATAATTTTTGAATACCGTTTTTGGTTTGGGTACTTAGAATCACGGGATTCAGTTGAAACATTATCTGCATGTTCTTCTTTCATTAAAACTAATATGTTGAAAGTTTTGTTACGTTTGGAGTTAAGGAAGGGTTAGAATAAAATATTTTATTAACAGACATGAAAAGTTTTGGGAACTTTGTATACTTTCATTAATATCTCGAACACGGTTGGGAAATCGTGGTAAGTAGATAGAAACTATTTGAAAGCTTACTAAATTTTCTACAAAAAAGATGCTAAAACTATTTTTGATTAGGTTATGTCAATCGGAGAAATAAGTGCTTAAATCTTCAAATACGTCTGTTTTTTTCTTATGAACGGGTTTTTGTCGTTCTTTTAGCGCGGTTCCTCCCTCCCCCATAGGGAGGAACCCCGCTTATAAGGTTGATACAATGAAACAATCCGGAAGTGCCGACGAGAAAATTTCGCGTTTCAGAACCCCTAGAGACCGAAAATAATGGTGGTTCAAATTTGTATATATATATATATGTATATATTTATATATATATATATATATATATATATATATATATATATATATATATATTTGTCTGTTCGCTCATTTCTGGCTTCCCTGATGGTCCGATTTTGATGAAATTTGGTACAAAAATCTAGCGTCCAATTTGAAAGGTCAAGTTCGTTAACCAGCAAAATCCGCCCACTGGAAGATGGCGTTTGGGGCGAAATTCGCGCAAAAAAAATCGTAACGCTTACGTTTTTGAGTTCATAAGCTTGTAAGGACTCTTTTTATATGCTTCTTGGGCTAGGAAAACGAATGAAACCATTTTAAAGGCGATAGCTTTAACCGTTTTCGAGAAAATTGGAAAAATAGTTTTTGAATACCGTTTTTGGTTTGGGTACTTAGAATCACGGGATTCAGTTGAAACATTATCTGCATGTTCTTCTTTCATTAAAACTAATATGTTGAAAGTTTTGTTACGTTTGGAGTTAAGGAAGGGTTAGAATAAAATATTTTATTAACAGACATGAAAAGTTTTGGGAACTTTGTATACTTTCATTAATATCTCGAACACGGTTGGGAAATCGTGGTAAGTAGATAGAAACTATTTGAAAGCTTACTAAATTTTCTACAAAAAAGATGCTAAAACCATTTTTGATTAGGTTATGTCAATCGGAGAAATAAGTGCTTAAATCTTCAAATATGTCTGTTTTTTTCTTATGAACGGGTTTTTGTCGTTCTTTTTGTAATTTTTGTCTCTTTCCCTTGGTTTTTTATTGCTTTTTATTTTTGTAATTTCTTATGTTGGGAAAATGTATTTGTATGTAAAACAGGATAGGAAAAATGAGACCAATTTTCTGTTGCTAGAAATAATGAAAATTTTGGGAACTTCGTATACTTCCATTAATATCTTGAAAACGATTGAAAATCTTGGGAAGCAAAAGGTTACCATTCGAAAGCTTACTAAATGGTCTACAAAAAAGGTTTTGAGGAAAGTTTTGAATAAGCGATGTCAATCGGATGAAATAAGTGCTTAAACTTTGAAGTAATTGATTTCGTTTATTTCATACGGTTCTTTTGGTCTGTTTTTATTCCTATTTTTTCATTTCTTATAGTTGGATAATGTATTTGACAATAAAACAGATTAATTAAAATAAGAAAAACAATTCATTGTTAGAAATATATCAGGCTGTACCGTATGAAATGTCAGTTTTGGATTTGCCAATTTCCTTCAAATGTCTTGAAACTGTCGAGGCTCCTAATCCGAGTTCTTTGGCATATTCCCTATTGTTTGCTATTGCTTATAGTAGTCAAATGTATTTGCCAATAACACAGGATACGGGCGCTAATGACCTAGAAGTAGATGCGCCGTAAAAAAAAAAAAAAAAACAAAAAAAACAAAACAAAACAGGATACGTATAATTAGAATATTTTATTTTTGCGGAATCTTGGGATTCTCAGATCCCGTATGAATATCTATTAGGCCCTCTTCGTATATTTTCATTAATATCTCAAAAAGGGTTAGGAAATCGTGGAAAAATGTTTTGAAGAAATGTTTGATGGGGTCGTCACATTAGGAGAAATAAGTGCTTAAAACTTAGTTAGTTTCGTTTATTTAAACGGATCTATTTGTGTGTTTCCCGCAGTTTTTTTTTTTCACTGCTCGTCATTTTTGTAATTTCTTATAGTAGTCAAATGTATTTGTCAGTAAACAGGATACGTATAATTAGAAGCAATATTTTGTTTGTTAGAATTCGAAGATGCCGTACGAATATCTAGATATTACCTGTGGGTTAATATGTTTTTTGAGTTGAAGCTTTAAAGCCTCAACAGGAATATTTGTGTAATCACCCTTCACAGTTAATTTATTAGAATCATGAGTGACCGTTTTTGTGTTACAACTAACAATCTTTGAAAACGAAGTTTAACTATCCTTGTTATTGTTATTTTCCTTCTGTTTGGCCGAAATTTTCTATTCGTGGTGTAATTCTCCTTGAATTTTTTGACTAGATCAAGAACCTATTTTAAGCACTCTTAAATTCCTTAATTTAATTCAGGAAGTTTATCAAGCTTGACATAATCACTTTTGGGTTAATACGGGTGGTCTATACCGAGTCCTTTGTTTGTAAACACAAAGAGCTTTCTGAGTAACGGTAAAGGGCAGTAAAAGTATATGACTACCTGGAAGTAGACCCTGCATACAGAGAATTGCAATACGAGACCTCATTCATTCTTTCACCAGCTACCGTGTAACACCTTAGATCTGTTTATATTGTTTTACTCAGTGTGAACAAGTGTTGAAAGTGCCTAAAATTTTATATTTTTATTCCTTGTTATTTTTTAATTGCTTAGAGTTGGATAATGTATTTGAAAATAAAACAGGTTAAGAAAAATAAGAAATCAATTTAATGTTAGAGATATGGATTTCCAAGATTTAGCTTTTCAACTGCCTAGCGTCCTTCCTAGGGAGGGTTGTTTGTCTTTGATTTTGGTACTTAGAATTATGGGATACAGTTGAAACATTTTCTGCGTGTTCGAATTTCATCAACACTAATATGTTGAAATTTTTGTTACGTTTAGGGTAAAGGAAGAGTTAGAATAAAATATTTTATTAACAGACAAAAAAAGTTTTGGTAACTTTGTATACTTTCGTTAGTATCTCGAAAACCGTTGACAATCTTGTGAAGCGGAAGATTACCATTCGAAGGCTTACTAAATGCTCTACAAAAAAGGTTCTGTACATGGACGTATATAAAAACAATTTCGGGGGGGGGCTGAGACCATTTCCAGGGTATGGAATACTAAATATTTAGAGCTTGGAATAGTTTTAGGCAACTAAAACGCTATTACACGTAAAATAAAATATGTTTTATGAACTAAGTGATCTTATTTAATTTATTTTTAAGGGTTTTACGAGAAGTTTTCATCATTAATTCAAAATTTCTGGACGGGGCTGCAGCCCCCTCAGCCCCCCCCCCCTCATATATGCCCATGCTTCTGTACCCTCTAGAAAGGCTTTATTAGGCATATTTTGTATTGATTTATAGAGCTTTGCTTTAGAATGAGAGCCGGATTGTGTAATTTCCGCATCTGTGTAAAAGTTAGTTACTGTCGGTGTCCCTGACGCCTTAATATCACTTTTATTCGAGATATTCGAGAGGATTTTGACAATTTTCACGAGATATATAAAAAAAATAAGTTTATTTCTTTTCTAAGCTTATCAAATGGCACTAGGGACATGAACGGAACCGCGCTAAGATGCTGCAGTTCCTGCGAGTCGGACTTTTTTTTTTATTTCAAGACTTACTAGAATCATTAAATATCAATTTCGTCGAGAGTACTTTTCATCTATTTCTGATAATATTACAATAATAAACATAATATTGCTTTTATTTATTTTATGTTTTTTCACTCTAGAATTCCAATTACATTATAAAATTAAGATATAATCTCAGCTTTGCGTATACTGTTAGAAAGCTGATTACATTTTACAACTTTTATGAGATTCGGCAGCCTGCAGGACTTATTTTGGAAGAGTAGTGACTTTCGAAAAGTTGCCACTAACCAGAAGCTTTTATTAATTTCTACTTTTTGAATTGTTATTACGGTTTAAACGAGAAAATTGTAAACATTCAATGTGTATTAGACTTAAAGCGTATTCAATGTCGATTTCAAAAATGTAAAAAATCGTTGAAAAAGTACGTGTACAAGCAGAGAAAATTGGAGTTGTACTATGGAAACCAGTTTTTTTTTTTTTTTTTTTTTTTTTTTTTTTTTTTTCAAAGAACTTTTAGAAGGCCATATTTCTGAATCAGAGTGAGATAGAACTGTGTGCTTAAAAAACTACATTTTTTGTCTACTTTCATACCCTATAATATTATCATTTCCTAGCGATACACCCTGTATATATATATATATATATATATATATATATATATGTGTGTGTGTGTGTGTCGGCATTAATTATTGTTATTTGATTGTTCCGTGATTCCTCTCAACATCCAAGCCAAAAGAGATGTACCGTGGACTCTATGGTAATGAAACATCTGTGTATCAAATTTTTGTAATACACTTTATAATAAGCCCTGTAATAAAAGCGCGCTGATCAGATTGTTGCATTCTGATAATTATGAATGACTGATAGCTTTCTCGTCTTGAGATATTTGTCAGTTGTGATAAATTGCTATTATTAAGATATTTCGCTAAGATATTACTATTTCTTGAGTGATTCCTTCAATCTGAAAGTGATTACTTCGGCGTAGGTTAAACATCAAGCAGGCAGGTTAAACTGTAATATCGGTTCTCCTTGCTTCTCTCTCCCCTGAAACCCTCGAAACTTACATCAATCATCCCCTTACGTGCTAATACTCACCTTACTTCGGCATGTTCATTAAGTCATTAGGCTTTTGGGAAAATAAGATGGATACAGGTCTACGCAGGTAGAAAATTAATTTATCTGTAGAATTATATGTATGTATTTTCATCACAGAAGCTGTAAAATGTATTAGCATATAGTATTTTACCACCTCAACAAAAGAAAAACCACAATTTTGGTGTATAATACAATTTTCCGCCAAAGGCCATAACCACGTTAAATGCACCGGTTCCCGTTGATCACCGAAGTTTAGCAACGTGGGGCGTGGCCAATACCTGAATAGGTGACCGACCACGTGGCGTTGGCATGATTAAAAGGGTAGTAACCTGTAGAGAGCCTGGCACTGATAGTCCAATTCCTGATACGCAGTTAAACTAAAATAATAAAATACATTTTCTTTAATAATTGTGCCCATGACAAAGGAAGATTTTATGTATACATAATTCAATATCAAACGTTTCTGGTCACCCAAATTTATTGAAAAAAAAAAATAATCACAATTTCGTGTACTAATTTTTCGGTTATTCTATTAAATAGCTACGCATGTCAAAAAGTTAACATATTTATTATTTTTAACATGCTGAGAAAAATGAGACATTGAAAAAAAAACAAAAAAAAAACAATTAAATCCTGCATTGAAACGCTGGTAGGTTCTTTTATGGTTTGGGAGTGTATGGCGACTTGGTACCTTTACAATTGCCCAAAATTGGTCCCTCGAACTCCTATATCTTCTCGCATCGTACCCGTAGAACACATGTGGGGTGATTTAAAACAGCAAATCCAATAAGAACAAAGGAAGAACTTAAGAAGCGTATCTTGATACATATCCAATAGGATTAGATAATAAAAACTAAGGACAATCCTAGAAAATAATAGCCTCTATATTCTAATCGGGGTATCTCTAATCGGGTTAACATTACAATATGGTTTCCTTGGATGTATAAATTCATGTTGGTAAAATAAATCGGTCAGTAATCAAGCCGAATGCTGGAATTGGAGCGGACCCCCTGTCACTGTCTGAAGTTACTAGCTGCCGTCTAAGCAGCCGGGCTGACGTCAATAAGGGGGGAAACGACCCACTAAATCCCCCCCCCCCCCAATCACTCAGCACCAGCACCCCCCACCCCCCATCGGCTCAAGTTTACTGATAAATTCCAATGGCTACTCCCCAAACTTGACCACTTACCGTCTTACTGGGTTTAGTAGCCAAGAGTGACCTCAAGAAACATTTTCGTGTATATATATATATATATATATATATATATATATATATATATATGGAGAGAGAGAGAGAGAGAGAGAGAGAGAGAGAGAGAGTGCACGAAACAGTAATTAAGTCATATTATAAAATTGTAACCCTTTTATTTCTAAATAATTTATTTTAATATAATGTTTATCAAATTAACTGTGCTTCTTGTGAAAAAGCATGTGTAGGAAAAAATGGACAGCTTTTATTTATTTTACGAGCTTTGGAACGATAGCGACTTGCTCTTTTTTTAAAAATACAGTACAAAATACAAATTTTTATGTTCACAATTATCGGTAAGAATGACAACGCTTGAAGAATGACAATGGAACCGCTTTAGTAGACCATGTAATAAAACATAGACACACATTTCACTTCGAAAAGGTTAAAATTAAAAATAAAATAGAATATAGATATAATTAAAAAATAAGCTGAAAGAAAACAGTAAATAAAAAAAACGGAGATTAAATATTTAAATGATATTTTTTTTTATATAACTGACGAAATTTAGGGTTATAGTGAACAATCTGCTTTATTAGTTTTAATTTTATTATATCTTCGTTTTAATTACAAAACATTTCTCTGGAATCGATCTAAACAAAACATTGTCGTTTATAATCACCTGACTGATAACGGCCATATTTCTTTACTTTATCAGTCTGGACGTGGCCTCCTAGGGCTAAAATTTTGTATAAGTATATTATGTCAAGTTGCTCCTGAAGAAGCGTCTATGGGCGCGAAACATATAGAATATAAAATAAAGTTTATTGTGTGAAGATGAAGTATATATATGTATATATATATATATATATATATATATATATATATATATACACACACACACATATACATATATATATATATATATATATATATATATATACGATCTTCCGCCATTATTAAAATAAATTACTTAGTAGTTAAGTCAGCTGCTCATTGCAAATGCTTGAAAGCATGCTTATATTGTATTCATATTAGTAATTTTAAGCACATTCTTCAGGAATGTGGCATAAACTAACCAACTTTGTGAGGAAAATATATAGTTATGCAGCTCCTGAGTGACATTCTATTTACATGTTTGGTGCCCAATTAAAAATGAAAGAAATACGTGATTCATTGAATGTAATTATACAATTATTTTTTCAGTAGTTTTGGATTTTTCCAATATTCAAAACACGAAGGCTCAGAACTAGAGAGGATTTACTTAATTTAGTAATATGTTGTTGGGGTTTGGGATTACAGGGTTAGTGTATGTGTTAGGAGTGAGGGGTTTGTTAACATGGTAATGGAGGGACCAGACTAGCTTTTAGACAAGGAATTAGTAAAGATTTCTCTTTTCGTTTAGGTATCAAGCTCTGCAGTTGGATATTTCAGTTAGTTCCATGAATAATTATTTAATGAATTAACTTCTCCATATTACACGAGACGGTATACAATATAAGTTAATACTCAAATTTTAGAAAAATGTATTAACATGCGTGAGATTGTAATTCAATTACTATGCTATTCGTGTAAATTCCTTAACCATAAAGTCTACCGTACTTCACATATCAGCTTGGCAATTTAATCACACAAATGCAACCAAGGAACCAGCGATTGAAAGAACCCGGTTTATTTGGCTAAGTGAATTCCATGGGCAGCAGTGAAATTCTAATTCTGACGAGTTTCGGAATTCGAAGTGATTTTCGCAATGTAATATTTCGAAAGTATTAAAGATTCAAAAATAAAGTCACTGACTGCGTATACGACCCTGTATAAGAAGCAGTGGTTTAATATAAATTGAGAGGTACCGAGTCTAAAAAATAAGGCGAAGTAATCCAAATTTTGTCCCTAGTCGGAATATCTGTATGTATATATATATATATATATATATATATATATATATATATATATATATATATATATATATATATAATACATAACAGTAATAAGGAAAGCCCCTGAAGAGGCGCGAAACATGTCGGGCAAAATAGATAAAATAAAATAGTTGAACAAAAACAAATTGTGTTCTACTTCATCGACCCACTGCCAAATAAAATAAATAAATATATATATATATATATATATATATATATATATATATATATATATATATATATAGGAAATTAGTTCTGTAACAAGCCGCGAGAGCCCAGAGGGGCAGGTGCTGCAGAGCTATCTGATTCTTGAATATACGACACACTAGGGAGATAGTGTGGTAAGTAATACAGTCCTTCTCTGGTCGTCTGATTTTCTCCTTTGCCCACTAAATAAATTGAAGGCTGGGTTGTTCTGGGACCCTCGAATTAAACCCAGAAGATAATATCTTTAGTGCGCGCCTGAGTTTTGAATTCAGGTGCACCAAAACACTTCCATTTTACTGTTCTGCCATTGAGCCAATCTTGCAACCAATATACACATTTTGATCTTGCTAGGTAGCAGCGATGAAGTTTTCATGTTTTGCTTTAAAACCTATTGAAGAAATTGCCTAATAAAATGTTAATTGAATAACTATTCTCCGTTAGAATGTAATAAAAATTAAATCAATAAATGTTACTAGAAAAATTAGTTAACTGATTTTATCCCTGAATTTCAACATAGTACCCATTAAATTAGAAACATTGCATCTCATTATGACAAAATAATTTTGTCATGGAGACAATAACTGACTGAGGTGACTAGAGAAAATTTAATTTCTGTGTTTGATTTTTCTATGGAGTCAATTTTTCTATGATCAATTTGCTCTTCAACTTGTATATTGAGGTTTCTACTTGAGCAATGATGGGTAGACAGAATTGCAACAAAAATTAAGTCTTAATAGTCTATGAATCAAAGAGAAGATGTGTATTTAGTTTTAAACAATACCAACAATTCACTTCCATGTACTATTATGCGTCATCGTAAAGGCTTTGTATTTCTTACAAACTATCCTGACTGAATGGGCTCCGAGAATATTAAGGTGAATGAAGCCTGCATAACGTCGGGAATCTGTTGAATAGAATATTATTCAGGGGGGTTTATCTCCCTTTCCACATGGCTTCAATCTCATTTGGCCCCTGATTTCACGTATTCTCCGGAATTGCGAGACGGCAATAATGTTATCAGGGCTAAAGGTGTGACTCGAGGATAAGAAAAGAATGGGGACTCCAAATGACGGAGGGTCCAAGCTATTTCCTGAATAAAGGAGTATGACGACTGTAATTACTTACAATACTTGAAATGTAAACTTAGACATCTCGCAGGAACTGCTTTATTTAAGTGCGCTTCCTTAAGGGGTAATACTACCTTGTAACTTTTTTTTAATATTTTTTTATAGCCTAAAATTCTTCCTTAACTAATTTTTTATCTTTTTTTTTTAAATGGGCAAAAAAAACGATTTTCCGAGTGTCATCTCGATGCCGAGTGGACGCGTTACTGATTTGAAGATAATTTTTTGAGCGAACTTCGATTGGTCCCTTTTAAATTCTTATATTTCTTTTAGGTCCTCCTTTACTTCATTTCAAAATTAAAACCCATTTTTTTATCTTTAATACAAGAAAGTATGAAAAAAAAAATTAAATAGGAAAGACATGAACATTTCAGAACATTAAACTGTAAAGTCGTTTTCTCAAAACGATATTTTTTAAATCGTGCGATACTCTGGCGTCTTCAATTTTTGCTTGATAACTTCAATTTCTAACTGCAGTTTCCTCATGATATTGGCTAGAAAAGTACGTAGGAGTGTTTTGATTCATTGACTTATAACGATTTTATGACCAATTTGCGACGGATTTTTAAAAGAGAATGAATAATTGTTGACCATTTTCGAAAAAATTAATATTTCTTAAAAATTCTACGTACTTTACTGGATTTAAGCTTCTTCTTTCGAAATAATTTTAGTTTTTCTACATTAAAAATTGCTGCCTGTAAAAAGAGGAATTCCGTTTGTCAGAAACAGCGCTGAAATTATTTCTTTCAAGGAATTTAGGGGTTTTTTTTTTTTTTTTTTTTAAGTTTAACATCCCATATTAAACGTTAAAATTATTGATTTATTTGTAATTTACAATTTCAAGAAAATGACTTTCCAGGGTGTAACTGTTCTGAGTTGGATGTTGAGAGGCGACGTGCTAATTATTGCAGGGATATCTTAGAAACAACTCAAATAAGAATAATATTTCCCCAAAATATCCTTGCTTTCCTTCTCTCAATATCCAAGTATAACTACGTTTAACGGGGTCTCCCCTTGGTATAGTGGCTAACGCCTTAGACTCATATTCGGGAGATGGAGGGTTCGATCCCGATTGGCGGGAGGAATTTTCTTATCTTATGGCTCGTTGAGATAATTCCTCGCTCCACCCTGGATGGCGGCGCTAATGGCCTAGAAGTTGATGCGCCGTAAAAAAAAAAAAAAAAAAAAAAATCCGTTTAAGCCTTCCTCCCCCCATAGGAAGGTACGAGGTTGCCCTTATGACGCAATCCGGAAGTGCCGACTCAAAAATTTCACGTATGTCCGTTCTTTAAACCGGTTGAAAAACGGTCCGATTTCTATGAAAAAAGATACAAAAATCTTTCGTCTAATTTCAAAAGCAAAGTTTGTTAACCAGCAGAATACGAATATCGTCTACCGGAAGATGGTTCTTGGGGCGGAATTCGCACAAAAAAAAAATCTAAAGCTTACGTTTTCGAGTTAATATGCTTTAAGTAGGTACTTCTTTTAAAGGCTCTCTAACAAAGAAAATCGAAAAAAAAAATTTTTAATGTGATATATTAAACCGTTTTCGAGAAGATTTTATATAAATAGATTAGTTCTAACTAATGTTAGGTTTGGGGACTAAAAACCTTTGAATTCAATTGAAATATTTTCTACATATTTCAAATTCTTCTAAACTAATATTTTAATAGACATGAAATGCTTTCGGATCATGGTTTATTTTCTAAAATATCACAAAAACAGTTGGGAAATTGTGGTAAGTGTAAGGTGACCATTCGAAAGCACTATTGTCTCTAAAAAGGTTCTGGAGGAATTTTGAAAGGGGCGATTTCAATCGAAGAAATAACTGCTTAAAACTTCGAAAGAGGTTTTGTTCTTTTGAACGGGTGTTGTCTTCTTATTGGGTTGTTGTTTGTATCAGTGAAATGAGTATTTTAACAAGGTAAGAAAATGAGAAACGTATTGGTAATAGTGTTTTCCTAGAGCGAACGTTGAGAAGGCGGGGAAGTCATTTCTGCTGCTTTTATCACTTTACTAGGGATGTCAACTCAACCTCGCTAAGATGGAGTTTCTGCGAGTCGGGCTTTTTTTTTATTCTAAAAAGTCACTGTTGTTCTATAATATGCACAAAACAAGAAATAAAGCATATTTTTAAATGTAGTTTATTAAGGTAAATTACTGAAGAAGTTGCTAGCTCGAAAAGGCTCCCTGGGAAAAAGATGAGGGTCTGAATAACTTCCTAGGGCATCCTAAAGTAAATTTTCTGACCTAGGCGTTTTTTATAAGCAATAAACTTGGTATATCAGAGCTATGGTACAAGGCTGAAGAATATGGTGCTCATTTTAAATAGTCGAACCAAAGTCGGCCTACTTCTTCATTTTCACATAATTAAAATAGGCCTAAACGTTCTCTAGATAGGGAGTAGCCTGCCGGCGTTGACAGAACGTTAGAACTGATACAGGCTAGCTTTGGTAATTACCCAGGGCACGATAGCTAATATGTACCAGTCAGTGGGATCAATTCATTACACAGACTAGTGAAATATTGCACCCTCTTGCTTCCTAATCATACACGCCTTGCGTCGATTAATCTTGTCGAGGTTTGCATTCTAATTTACCAACCGAAGCCTTGTCGAGTTTTGGCAAACTTTCTAACGAGCAAAGCTGCTTCTCAGCTATCAACGCCTTACATTCACGCAACATTGAAATATTTAAGATATCATATTTAAAATGGTTCCCTCATTGATTTTATTATTGATATAATTATTACATTAATGCACCATCTGATCTGAGCTGAGCTGAGCTGTTGCTCACTAATGCCATAGAGGCTCGATATTATTGATCAATATGCTTTGATCAATTAATATTGAAAGGCTATATTGATCTATTTAACTCGTAGGCTTCAACGGTCCGAGTTTATTACAAATACTACAGTCTTCTGGTATTGACTGTGGCACAAACTTCTTTTCCGACGTTTCGCTAGTCATACTGCCAACTTCCTCGACGTTACAGCGTCGACAATACAGCTAGTAGCTAAGATATTTCTCTCTGACATTTATTCTTCTCTTTGTAATCAGTGTTTACACCTGTTTGTATAGAAGTGTCGACAATACAGCTAGTAGCTAAGATATTTCTCTCTGACATTTATTCTTCTCTTTGTAATCAGTGTTTACACCTGGTAGTATAGAAGCGTCGACAATACAGCTAGCAGCTAAGATATTTCTCTCTGACATTTATTCTTCTCTTTATAATCAGTGTTTACACCTGTTGGTATAGAAGTGTCGACAATACAGCTAGTAGCTAAGATATTTCTCTCTGACATTTATTCTTCTCTTTGTAATCAGTGTTTACACCTGTTTGTATAGAAGTGTCGACAATACAGCTAGTAGCTAAGATATTTCTCTCTGACATTTATTCTTCTCTTTGTAATCAGTGTTTACACCTGTTGGTATAGAAGTGTCGACAATACAGCTAGCAGCTAAGATATTTCTCTCTGACATTTATTCTTCTCAGTGTTTACACCTGATGGTATAGAAGTGTCGACACTTATAGCTCGTGACAGAAATATATATATCAGACATAAATTGTTCTTGGTTTACATTAGGGTGTATTTACACTAGGATAGTTATTGCAGGATATTTATATCAGAGAGAAATTCTGACTAGTGTAAACCATGTAGAATTTATGTCAGGCATAAATTTTACATGGTTTCCATTAGTCAGAATTTCTCTCTGATATAAATATCCTGCAATATCTATCCTAGTGTAAACGGACCCTTAGAAACCGCGAGCAGTAATAACTGGAACAATTTATTATACTGTATAAGTAACTATTTGTGGACTAGTTTAATGTTGATCATTCATTTCCTTTGCAAATATTAGGAACAAGCGAATCGCTCAGTTGCGGGGCTTCAATTAATAAATAAATATTTGTTGACTATTGAGAACGACTTTGTAAAGACAGCACGTACTTTCTTCTTGTTTGATCTTCCACCGGCTGAACAGAATGGTAATAAATAGAAGAAGAGCTTTACCATCAGCGAGTCTATTTCCACCAGACACTCAGGGAAAAACAAATTAGCTGTATTCATCAGTTTAAACCTCCCAGGCATCCCCTGTTTTTTTTTTTATTCGATTTCCAAAATTTATCAGTCCGTAGATAGAATTTGAGATTTTTTATTTTTTTTTTTTTGACAGAGCACTCGACTAATGTGCTGGAGGACCTGAATACAAAACTATAGATTTTATCTTCTTGTGTCGTTACCCGAAAATCCGATTTGGGGTTTCAGGCCGTCCCCAGGACCTTCCAGCATTTAATTATCTTAATTGAGACCCGCAAAGGGAACCTTCTGTTCGACAGGAGTATATTACTGACCTCACTATCTCCCTAGTGTGTCGTTTTGACAAGAATCAGATACCTCTTGAGTATTTGCCCCTCTGGGTCTTTGTAACTTGTTACAGGACTGAAAGGAAGAAATCTGAAATTTCTATTTTATTCATGGATTTCGTTTAAAACTGTTTATCAAATGAAACTCATATGGGATATGGTGTTTAACTGAAGCGTTATTCCGCCCTTTTGTTTTTTTTTTTTTACTTGATCTCTGAATAAGTGGTTCAATTGGCTTGCCTGAATATAGCTACACGACGTGTACCTGAAACCACATAAACCCAAGAGTGTAATTGCTATGATTTTTCAAGCATATTTTGCCGAACAACTTGACTTTTTGTTTTAGAGAAAGTATATTATAGCAACCAGTTATTTTTATTCCGGAGAGTGAACAAAAATTGAATGTACCTAACTGGTGACAAGGTCCCAGAAGGGTAGATCCCTTAGGTATATCTGATTCTTGACCTTACGGCACACAAGGGAGATAGTCTATGCTCCACCCTCCTGCTTGTCGCCCTGTACTTAAGGCTGGAGAGCCTTGGGATGGTCTGGTAACCCTACTCCGAGCCTCCATGCGGGACTCCGTGACCGAGTTGAGAATATGTCTCGCGTAATTTCCTGCAGCCAAACTTAGCACCATATATGATTTGTACAAATTGGAAAGGCATGTTTTTCAAGCATACTGGGTTATAAATCGTCAACATCAATTTGACGCCACATTTAATTTTTTTGTCCTTATAGGGAGGGAGTAAACACTTTGATAGAAAACAATAAAAGTTATGTGACATAAACACATCAGTCCCGTAAAAGAACAACAAGAGCCCAGAAGGCAACATATTGTAGAGGTATCTGAATCTTGGTCATACGGCACACCATGGAGATAGTTTGGTCAGTCATGCGGCCGTCTGATTTTCTCCTTTTTCAGGGACCCCATAGGGATGGCGGGGGACCCAAAGTCCTACCCTTGAACGCCGATACTGAACGATAAAATTCTTACCAAATTTAGAACTGAAGTACGTTACATACTCATCACGAACTAAAGTATATGAATAGCCACCAATTTCGATACGGATCTTGAAGATTTAATGAAACTGTTCAAATACTTCAATCTGTTAGCAAGCTCGAAACTCTTTTGGATTGTGTCAGAAGTCTACAGAATAAGATATTTGAAGAGAGAGCTACAGAAGGGTGAATCAGGGTCAGTGGATATCGGCCATTGAATATGTAGGATGCGGTGGGTAGTCTCGGCGGAATTGAAATCAGTCCTATTTGTAACGAAGGTGAAAAAAAAAATCCGATAAGGGATGGGCTCTACCGATCCAGTTCTACACAGGTAAATTTCTTGCTGGAATAAATTTCAGGACGGGAGGAACATAAGTAAATAGAATGTGAGAAAAAGAGAGATTTCTGGGTTTATTTCTTTGCTGTAGAGTAAGTTTTTGTTTGTGCATAGCTACGCATTTTGATCAGCAGGTGATAAGTTTACGCCAGATGGTTAATGATCCTAAATTCATTCGTTTAAATACTAAATAGAAGTAAATAGTATTCCTTTTGTACATTTATTTTTAACATCTCAACCTATTATTAACAAAACAAAGAAAAATTTTAAGCGCGGTTCCTCCATCTCTCCATAGTCACAAACCATGGATTTAGTTGAAACTTGTTCCACACGTTTCGCATTCATCTAATTTAAGATATTTAAATAAATGGGTTTGGAGTTAAGGAAGTAATCGAAAAAAAAAAAAAGAAAGTATTAATAGGCATGAAACGTTTTCAGATCTTGGTATGTTTTCTACAATATCTAAAAACAGGTCAAAATCGTGGTAAGTAAAAGGTGACCATTCAAAAGCTTACTAAATGTTCTACAAAAATGATTCTAATGCAATTTTCGATGGGGCGATCTCAATCGGATTAATAAGTGTTTGAAACTTCGAAATTGTTAGTTTTGTTCTTTTGAACGTGTTTTTGTCTCTGTTTATATAAAAAAATTTAATTGGTTGTATGTTTTCTATTTGCATTTAACAGTAAAATTAGTATATTAGTAAAACAAGTTCAAAAAATGTGAATCAGTATTATAGTGTTTCCAAGAGTGTTATAGTGTTCTCCATATTTTATATGTGCCACTCTTTGATTTTACTTTTATTTTCTTTAGGTTGTTTCTATTTTTAAACTGTTGATGTTTATATAGTGTTGCGTAATTGTCGAATTATTTGGATATGTGGATGTATTTATATGTAATAAGCTGTGTTCATAATCATTGAAGAATAAGAAGAGAAAACGTGCTCTACAGGAAAGCAAGTAAAGACTTTTAGGTAATAAAAAAATAAAAATGGAAATGGTTACTGGAATAGTGTATCAAATTAAATTTTGAAAAGAAAGAAATGTTTCTGGAATAGTTATTATTTGAAGATGTGTGAAGAAACATATGGTCCAGAAATTTAACTAGTCTGATTTGGCCTCCATCCCAACCGCCCAGTCCATAAGAGTAACTAAGTTTGAAGGTAGAATTAGGAACTCTCTCTCAAACTTTCTTGCTTACTTGTAAAACTTAATCACCTGCTCTCCTCCTAATAATGTCTATTTCTAAATTTACTTTACCCCATGAGAGGCGAGTTCAATTCGGATACCTTGGTTGAGAAGTGTGCGCAACTCAGAAAAGCAGATAAAAATTCTTCGTCGAGTTGCTAGTTTAGCCTGTTCGTCTACTGCATTCATTGCCTGATGTCTTCATGGCCGTGATGTCTTCACGTATTTAAAAATAAAATAAATAAACATAACTTAGATTGACATAAATATTTATAACATGTAATACTAAAAAACGTCAAGTTTAAGAAATTTATATTATTCTCTTTTAAACTTAGTCTCTTAGTGATTTAATATACTGCTACATTCCAGCATATATCACCAACGGTTCAATTTTTTAAGCCACATATTTTCTTGAGCGACATTTTTCATTCTCCTAACAAACAACCATCATGTACCAACTGATGAAACTCGCTGTAATGCCGGGAACAACTTACGGCACTTAGAAAAAACCGCCCGGGAGATAATAAGGATTCTAAAGATACCAATAACTCAATTTCGCTAAAAATCGACTTACGCGGTTGTGAAATTTGAAGACATAAATAAAATAAAAAGGAATTAACAGGATATGTAGAAAAACCAGAACATTTATTTAAAATATATGTATTACCTACCAGAAATTGTAATATAGAATCAAATTTCATTTTGGGGTCCAATAAAATTTAATTGATTTTAAAATTTCCTCAAAAAGGTCCTCTTTTTTGTACCTCATGCTCCACACGAATCCGTATGAGGTTCTATAACCATCAATAAAGATCATATGACTTGGTAACTGACATCACTAATAACATGAAAAAGTAACTAGAGTACCTAAAGTAAAAAAAGACCCGGTACTCCATAACCCACGCGCCTACTGATGTTACAGAATAGGCACCTTCTACTGGCAGTTTAATAAAAATGACTAGTAAGTGATATCCCCCAAAAAACATAAATGTGAAATAGAGGCCAAGTTCCTGCCCCCGCAAAGAAACACTCCCTTCCTCAAAAACATCCCCTCCTAAAACCCCCCAAAAACGCCTTACCATTCTACACTCCAAAAAAGTAGTATGAGTTGGTGTATTAATTCAACCAAAAATATTTGCCAATACAAGAGATGATACAAGAAAGAAATGTCCAAGTTCATTACTTGGAAGACCTCATAGTTACTTACTAAGAACAGTAAAGACACTTCAACTGACCTTTAAAAACAACAATAAAAATACTTATATCCAGTTATTAAAATATCACTTTCCTCAACCAGGTATATTTTTAAACTTGGCAATGTTTTTTTAGTGCCAAAATTACCTTTAGAGAAAAACTAAACATTGCCAAGTTTAAGAATATACCTGGTTGAGGAAAGTGATATTTTAATAACTGGATATAAGTATTTTTATTGTTGTTTTTAAAGGTCAGTTGAAGTGTCTTTACTGTTCTTAGTAAGTAACTATGAGGTCTTCCAAGTAATGAACTTGGACATTTCTTTCTTGTATCATCTCTTGTATTGGCAAATATTTTTGGTTGAATTAATACACCAACTCATACTACTTTTTTGGAGTGTAGAGTGGTAAGGCGTTTTTGGGAGGTTTTAGGAGGGGATATTTTTGAGGAAGGGAGTGTTTCTTTGCGGGGGCAGGAACTTGGCCTCTATTTCACATTTATGTTTTTTGGGGGATCTCATTACTTTTTTCTAAGTATTAAATAGAATTTAGTTGCCGCATACCTACTGGCTTTTGTACTTCATATAAAACCAGGGTCTTCGGGTTCTGCATAAGGTTCTCCTTACTTCTTGATATTTGATACCAATAATCAGCCTACATACATCTAATCACTAGACTAGAAAAGTTAGAAGCTCTTCCAGGTGACATTACTCTAGAGGACCAATTGATTGCTCTCTTAACTAAACTATTACACTGTAAAACACAGGAAACTTATCCCGAGGATAAAGATCACAATAGGGAAAGTGCAGAAGGCCTTCAAGAAAAATATAAGAACAAAGACGATACATTTTGGGTTTGTGATCCTAAACTTTGTAATTTAGATGGTTCGACTTTTAAAAACATAGTATCTGCTTTGAAGTATATTATACAGTGAACCCCTACGACTTTATTTACTACATTTAAGAAAGAAGTCACAACTTTTTTTGTTAAGATGCGTCGAAATGTTTTCTAAAACATCAAATATAGGTTCTCCTTACCAAGACGATTCATTTGATACCCCACATGATGGGTTTCAGAAGAAATTATGGCATTTCGATGGAACAAAAAGTACAAAACGTCATAGGTAATATGACACTCCTGTAGCAAGACCTACCTGCGTGCCAAGTTTGGTCAAAATAGGCCAAACGGTGTGAATTTGTATAAGGAACAAACATTCAGACATACAGCTGAAAGACCTTCTTTACCTAGCCTAGTTCATTCCCCGGACCAAGGCCTACCTGTGTGCCAAGTTTGGTCAAAATCGGTCAAATGGTGTGAATTTGTGTAAGGAACAAACATCTAGACAGACAGCTGATAGACGATTTTCACTAGCCTATGACACTACCCGGATAAAAACCGACATGTGTGTCACATTTTGTAAAAATCGGTCAAACGGTGTGTATTTGTATAAGGAACAAACAGACAAACAGCTGATAGACAATTTAACCTAGCCTATGATTTTCCGCGTATCAAGACCTATCTGTGTCCGAAGTTTTGTGAAAATCGGTCAAACGGTACGGATTTTTAAGAGGAACAAACATACAGACAGACAGCTGGTATACGATTTTTACCGAGCCTATATGCGTCTAATTGTTTCTTAAAACATCAAATATAGGTTCTTCATACCGAGACAATTCATTTGATACCCCACATCATGGGTTTCGGACGGATTGATGGGTTTCCGAAGGAAGTACAAAACTGGAACGCCCCCGCCCCGGAAGCGGAGGCAAACACAACTTTTCGCGATTTTTCGATTTTTTCCTTATTAATTCGGCTTTTTCCAGTTTTTCGGGACCTATGAGGCATGAAACGTTGCTCCTGAAAATTTCCGGATTGCAACACCTTCTAGGCGATCCTTCCTATATGTCAAAAGGAAACAGGAAAATAAATGTAGGTAAAACTTTCCTCCATCAATATTCAGAATATTTACCTTTACCATCCAGCGAATGATAAAGTAATACATTCTTGATAAAATAACTATGCGCGGATCCACATTAGTGATAATGAGGATTAATTAAACCCTCTAGCTAGAAGCATATGTAAACATTACAGAGAATTCTTTTTTACTCTTTACCTGCGTGATATTAATCCTAATGGTCTTATCATTATAATATCTTTATGTATTTAATAGATAATAACATATTTATATCTTTCCCTGGAAAGTCATCATGCTTAGTGAATTATGAATAGGCGATTGGAAAAGTGTAGCAATATTGAGGAGTTAATTTTCGTATACATTATTATCATTACTTATTAGGGCGGTTCCTCCCTCCCTCCATAGGGAGGAACCCCGCTTATAAGGTTGATCTCATGACGCAATCCGGAAGTGCCGACTAGAAAATTTTGCGTTGAACCCCTAGAGACCGAAAATGATGGTGGTTCAAAGTTGTGTATATATATATATATATATATATATATATATATATATATATATATATATATATATATATATATATATGTATATATATATATATGTATATATATATATGTATATATATATATATATATATATATATATATATATATATATATATACATATTAATTCTTCTGAATATGACCCATTATATATTTTCCTTTTGTTCTTTTTTCTTTATTTGGCAGAGGATCGATGAAGCAGAACACCATTTGTTTTTGTTCAACTATTTTATTTCATCTATTTTGCCCGACATGTTTCGTGCCTTAATTCGCACCTCTTCAGGGGCTTTCCTATGAATAAATATTTTTTCTTAAATCCCAAATTCACATTTTGTACATAATAAACATTTATCATTTCTCTAAATTGATCTAATTTAAAAAAAAAATATCATTTTATTAAAAATTCTTATCCTACTTTATCGGGAAGTCCTCTCGTCATGTGTACTGGCTTGAGTCAGGCGTAATACTGATAAGTCATCTGAGTTAATGAATATGGCTATATCCTATCGATGTATTCTCCGTGTAGAGTCAGACATGTGCTTGGGTACTAGGCAGGCTTCAGGTAGGCTTTTATTGCACTTCATAAATCAAGATGCATCCTAGGACAGCTGACAGCTACTTTACCTGTAGGAAGTCGCGTAGCCAAATGCTATAGTTGCATTTAATGCTGAAATGGATATTTTAGTAAAGCAAGCTAAGTAAATTATAAACATATTCGTAGTAGAGTCTTCGTAGAGCGAAATTTGGGAGAAAGAGCAATTTCCGCTGAGGATAGTTTCTTGTGCCTTGCCGACAATCTTGTTTTTATTCCTTGTTATTTTTTAATTGCTAATAGTTGGATAATGTATTTGACAATAAAACAGGTAAGTAAAATAGAAAAAGTATTTATTGTTAGAAATATAGAGAGAGATTCGAAGACCTTGTGACTTTTTCAACAGCCTGGATGGGTGGGCCTTTCTGGGGTTGACCAACCCATCCAGGTAAGATCATAAATCTAGAAAGGTGGAAACAAAATAATAACTGTTTCTATTTTAGTCTTTCCAGGTGAGACTAGGGATAAGAACGGAACCGCGCTAAGATGATGCAGTTCCTGCGAGTCGGACTTTTTTTTTTTTTTTTTTTTAAATTTCATTATGTGAGATCATAAATAATATCCTGTATAAACTGATCAAACTTAACCAATGTACTTAAATATTGTACAGATGTTAAATATACATATTATAAAAAAAAAGAAAAAAGAAAAAAAAAAAGAAAAAAAAAAAGGAGTTGTCCATTCGACACGTATATTTGCTTTTATTTATCTCTGTATGAGCTTTTTTTTTTTATGCAGTATTTTAACATCACTTAGTCAAATCTTTATAATATAAATACGTACATACATAATTAATATAGACATAATATAATATCATTATAACATACAATAATGTAATAATGTAATGATATAAACATAACGTACCTTTACTACTAGGAGGTCATTAAGCACAGGATTATAGATGTATATTTGTTTAAATGATTCTATCAGCGTTGCACGAAGTATTGAAATATTTACATATTGCTGTAAATTGAGCAGTTTACATATTCTACATTTGAAAAATTGTGTATACCACTGCCACAAACTTTGACTTAAAATCGAACATTAATTAAGGACAACGTATGTTTTCTCTCGAACGGGAAAACGTTAATGTTTCCTGTCTCTTAACCCGCTGAATAATACTCAGAATAATCATTTTCGGAGAGTTGGTAAATGTTAAATAGTTGCAAATTTGAATACTGCTTCATGTAACGAGTAGGTTAGGTTAATATTGGAGTAAATCAAAGGTCCAGCTTCTGTATGATATTAATGATATATCCCTGAATGTTTGCACAAACAGGATGGCTGGGTGCATAAATACCCAGTTTGTCCTGAATCTGCAAATACACAGATAAATACAGTCAAAATTAACCCTAAAATATCAAACTATTGCCAAATAATCTTCGGAATATGAAATTTAGTTAATTTTTACTCTTTTACAAATTTCAAAAAATGTATAGTTTAGAATATTAATGAGAACAACGAAACAAATAAGTGAATAAATAGACTCATCAGCAAGAAAAAAAAAATGAGTAAATGATAAATTATTAATTTGCTTCCAGAGTTATGTTTACACATGGTACATATTACACTACTTAATAAATACAATAAACCTCATATTATCGTATTTTGATCTAACGCAGGAACCGGATACAGTCCCTCTAGCGTTCCTTGCGGCGCCTTTGTCTATGTCTGGCTGGCTTTTCTATTGAAATATATTACAAAGTAAACCCCCCTTTCCGATTGACCGATTCAGCTCATTTTTATAACACTTCTTTCTCATGAGTTACCCACGACGTATACCGCGTTTCGTTACAATGCAGCAGAAATTACGACCAGTATGAGTATATTAAAAATTTGGGTCCGGAGTAAACCCCCCCTCCTAATGAACCGATTTAGTTTATTTTTACAGCACATATTTACCTGTAGATTACCACTACGAATACCGAGTTTCGTCGAAATATACCAAAAATCACGGTTGGTAGTGGCGAATTGGTATTGTGGGTCTGGAGTAACCCCCCCCCCCCCTCCTAATGAAACGATTTAGTTTATTTTTACAACACATATTTACCTGTAGATTACCACTACGAATACCGAGTTTCGTCGAAATATACCTAAAATCACGGCTGGTAGTGGCGAATTGGTATTGTTGGTCCGGAGTAAACCCCCCCTTCTAATGAACCGATTTAGTTCATTTTTATATCTCACTTTTCTCTCTATATTACCACTACGAATACCAAGTTTCGTTGAAATATAACAAATATTACGGCTGACATAGTCAAATAAGTGTTTTGGGTTCTGGGTAAACCCCCCCTTCCGGTGGACCGACTTTGGTGGTTAACGAACTCGTTCAATCGTTTGCTAATTGAATGCTATATACCAAGTTTCGTGACGAAAAAACAAAAACTCTGGCCGCTATCGTGTTAACAGACACACACATATATATATATATATATATATATATATATATATATATATATATATATATATATATATATAGATATATATAAATTTTAACGGGGGTCATTTTCGGTGTCTACTAGGTAGGATCGATAAAGATTTGAAGAAATTTTTCAAAAATTCCGTCATGAGTCCAACCTCAATAGCTACTTTCCTTCGGAGGAAAGTGCTAAAAAAGCAACGGCCCAAGTTCTCTGCCGATTGTGAGTGCTGTTTTGTCCATAATCTGGCTAGTACAGAGTAGGAAGCATGGGCGTATATAGAAAATAACTTCGGAGGGGGTAGGGAAAATTTCGGGGGGGGGCTGAGACCACTTCCAGTGTATGGAATACTAACAATTTAGATCTTGGAAGAGTTTTAGGCAACTTAAACGCTATTATACCCAAAATAGAATATGTTTTATTAACTAAATGATCTTATTTAATTAATTTTTAAGGGTTTTATGCAATTTTTACCGATCAAATCAAAAGTTCGGGGGGGGGCTACAGCCGCCTCAGCCCCCCCTTATATACGCCCATGGTAGGAAGGGCCTAAATTCACTAAAAACATTCCTTTAGTATTAATAGGGCATAGGAGATAAGGCTCGGGATAGCTATTGGTCTGGAGACTGGGTCTTCAATATCTGACAGGGATAATACCCTTTATCATCAGGGGGGGGGGGGGGGGTAATACTCCATTTTAAGAAGCCATGCTGCACCGAAAACCTGGGTAAAAGCAATAATAAAGCTTTGGCGTGCCTAGGGACGGTCTGGGACCACGAATCCAACCCTCGAACGACAGAACTGGGAGATAAAATCTTCAGTGATCGCAGGGGTTTTGAACTCAGGTCCTCCAGTACATAAGTGGAGTACCCTACCTCTGAGCTAAATTCGCCCCTCCTGATCATATTCTTAAGAGGTAACTGCTACTTATTTATAAAGAGATAATTAAAATTACACCGATAACGGATTACGAGTGATTTTGTTAAACCAACGGGGAATAAAATGTTTGTTTAGGGATGGGGTTCTAAAAGAAACGCGTCCAAATATTAACAAAAAATTAAACCTTCTGAAGACGGGACTCAATCCCGAAACGTCTAAGGCAGAAATCGGATGCGCCATCTACCACACACCATTTTCGTGTTTTCCACTTTTTTTTTATAAAAAGAGTAATCTTTGATTCTTAAACGACATACAATTATTTGAACTGGTCACGCACTATTATAGCAACTAGATACCTGATTGAACTCTAAGTTGCCTTCTCTCAATTTCTTGCCTTGGGTAAGTAGGCAATAAAATAAATTTAAAATACAAAAATTACAATTGCTAATTCCTGTTATACCAGTTAAAGATTCCTTTTTACCCGATTTGAATATTGGGTGATATATGTAAGTGTGTTTTTATCACTTTATCTATTCGTTTCGTATGGTCGTATCGGTAAGAGTGAGGAATTGCGTAAAATATCGGCATGTAGAGTGGTATGTAATAAGTAGGTGGGGATGTATTTTATTCCAGTGGCGAGTGGTGGTTTCCCGCTAAGGCCTTATCGTCAGCCAACATGCCTTCTCCATTCCCTCCTCCCACCATTCACCTCCCACCATTCACCTCCCACCATCCACCTCCCACCTACCTCCCTCTCCGTGTACTCATATACAACACGTACCTATAAACATTACAGCTCCTTCGTGTAGGTCGTTTTACCGAGTATTGGGAAACATAAGCAGGAATAAAATGAATCCCGCAATATTTAATTAAAATTATATAATATAAAAAAAAAAACAACAAAAAAAAAACAAAACAAAGAAGATGTAAGAAAAAATGATTAACCTTTCCTAAACACACATTCCATGTAGATTTGAGAAGTATTCTTTATTAAAATAGATTTAATAGACACATTAATGTCTACAACAACATTTAACATATCCGCAAATCAACGAAATTCAATAATACATACATCAATGAATATATATATATATATATATATATATATATATATATATATATATATATATATATAAAGTTAGGCCCAAAACATTTTGTTGCCACTATTTTTATTTATTTATATAATTTTTTGTATATTTTTTTAAGCTTATTTTTCCCCCCTTATTTTTTATTTCTCTTAATATAAATGTTTGTTCTAGACTCATTCACTATTTTCTGTTTGCTATTGGTTCATTACCTTAAATAACTTTTCCTCCCTAGTACATATTAGAATAAGAAGTTCAATTTGTATAAAAATTACCTGATCATTTGTAAATATTGTACAATCGAACAGGCGATTTGCCAAAGTTGCGAAGACTTATCAATAAATAAATAAATAAAATAGGTTTTTTTTTAAGGAAACACTAACACTTAAAAATATCATCAAATACTCCTCTAAAGTAAATTATTTACATTATTACTAACGTGGAAAGAATAAATATCAAAATTGGAAAAGTGTTTTTTTTTAGAATCCCTACAAATTTTATTTAATTATTAAGTCTTGTTACTTTCGGAATAAGTTTTTCTTTTCAATGGTATGCGTTTATATTATTTTAATTTTTGCATGTTACCTATTTTCCTATGGGGAGGAAAACACCCTGTAGAAGTCGGCCATATCTGGAAGACCTGACAAAACATTTTGACTATTTATAACTAATAGTTCACGAAAAAATAAGTATTCAGATTTATATATGGACGCGGTTGGACCACGAAGTAGAATTAAAGCCGATTTGACAAGTTCCATTTTTTTTTTTTTTTCATTCTTTCTGAATAACGGTTTTCTTTAGGTCTGCCAACAGACAAACATGTTTCACTCCGTTTTTTAATCACCATTCGACCGTTTTCCTGATAACAAATATTTTGTCCTAAGGAGGAAGCTGGCCTGAGTCGGAAAGAAATCTGTTCGAAGATCATAAGGAGGAACTTATCAACTTTGTTTTATCAATAAATTTTGATGAACTAACAAACAACTAGAGAAATGAAGAACAAGAAGAAGATCAGACTCCACTTCATCATCATCAAACCAAATTATTCTACCTATTTATCTTTTACTTAATTATCTTGTACATCCTTACGTTCATTACTTATACATTATCAATGATGATTTCATTCTTTCACACTACATTTCTTTATGTTATTATATATTTGTATACATTATTATATCAATGTTATAAAGATTAACAATGTATACTCGCTTTAACTATGTAAAGACATGCGTGCAGTGTATCAAAAGATATGGGGCACGCTTCAATAATAAAAAAAAAAAAAAATTAGATATATTTTGTCCGAAAGCGTCTCTGAAATGTCTATTTGAGAAATACCTGCTGTTTTTAAATCTTCTTTTTCTGCAATCATCATTTTAATTTGCGTCCTTAGAAATTAAGATCTTTATATAATCGTTTTTTGACAATCTGAAGACGCTAACATCTTTTGACAACTTCTTTCATTTGCAAATGTTTCTATACCCAATTTCACCGAGGTGCTGAAATTGAAGAAACTCCGATTAATATGTACTCATTTTTTGTTTCAAGGATTTTAGACAGTGTTAAGATTGGCCATTTATTCTGTTTTTGAAACTAAATCTGTTATTCTGACCTCCTAAACTTAAATCTGACCTCCTAAACTTAAATCTGACCTACTCTTCAAATATTTAAATTTCTTTTTGGGAAGCGGCAATCTGTCGTGGAAAATTTTGATATCAGCGAAAGCTGAATAATAACCTTTAATAGGTGTTTTTTTTGTTCTATTTTTTTAATATCCTACAATATTTATTTAATGTTTCCCAAAACACAGTTAACGAGCTTTGGGAAAGCCTGCCTTCCCTGTCTAACGTCAGTTTTTATTTCAAAAGGTTCTGAATGCTCCCCCATAAATTTAACTGTCAGTCCTGTTTTTGTTAGTGTTTCCTTAATTATTGCTAATTTTTAAACATTATATATATATATATATATATATATATATATATATATATATATATATATATATATGTATATATAAAATTAAATTCGTTACGAGCCTTTTCCTCAAATTCAAGAACATAAATATGCTTTAGGTTCACCCGACAAACTCTTGAATGCACTGTATAACATACAGTCTTGTTTTTCGTACATGGCCACCCGTCCAGCGCGAACGCCAGCGGACACTTTTTTGTGACGGGGTTTTCCAGTTTAGTCATTGCTAATGTTTGAAGGATCAGTTTTTTCGATGCAAAAACTTATAAAACATTGTTATGTTTCGTATTCCGGACCGCATTATCGAGTCCACGTTATAAGCGGAACACCCTCCATATAAATCGGACACAAGCAGTAATTGACTTGTCCTGTTGTACTTAGCGAAATTTTGCGTAATAAGGATGACCTAATGTGCTAAAACAATCACAGGGACATTTTCGGTTGTGTCTATTTTAGAACTAATTTGCATATTTCTCTTTTCAGCTGGAGTTGTACACTTAGAACCCGTGACATTTAACCTGCAGTAATTCCGGGAAGACCTAGCACCTGTATCGAAAACTGCAGGTGACATGTTTCGAATATAATCCACCGGTCGCGGGCATGAACTTCATAGAAGAGCAATGAATTACACCATGCATCAAAGGAGTTGGCTTAGAATAATATCGGACAAGCGCTCTAAAAACGAAGATAGAAAGCCCACTTAAATGATTGCTCCTAACATTGTAAAACCGATTTCCTTCAAACGTTTAATAACGATTCACCTTCTAATTTATTTGTAGAGAACTGGCTTTATTTACTTCTTGCATTGAAATGATATTTTAAAATCGTTTATTTCTAATTAAGGTATTATAAGAATTGAAATGATTGAAGTAAATTTTAACATTAAGCTACAATGAATATTCATGGTATAAAAATGTAATTTCATTAATCTGTCTTCGAGACCTTCATATGAGATCATATCTGTAGCCCGGAGATAAAGGACACCATGTCACATATTTGTAATTCTTCAGGAGAGCCAATTTTCCCAAACTTTTAGCTATTCAAATTTGTTTCTTCGTTACTTATAGAAAGAGATTAAAGAAACTTTTTCACATGTTGGCATTGATAAGTAATTGGAAGTATTGATCATAGTCAAACAAGAAAAGTCCTGCACATGGTGTCTTTTATCTCTAATGAAAACGGACATGATTTAATTATTCACTATCTTATCCTCCTTATTTATGGGGACAGGACAAGATGTCCTATACCATTATATGGATATGAAAAACCACATTAAGAACATGTTGTTAAGTCAATTAAATAAAAAAATGGACATGGTGTTCTTTCCCTCCGAGGTACAGATATAATCCTGTTCTTTGTAAATATGTTAAAGTACTGTCTATGTACTGGCTACCTTCAGCGAGAAGTTCCTATGAAACCTAAAAAAAGAGTATGTAAAAGCATAATAACGCGAAACCTTAGTCGATACGATATTTTTTGCACGAATTTTGTCCCAAAAACCATGTCTCGGCTTTTAGAAAGAGACCAATTCTGCCGAACCTAGAAACGCATTTTACAATGGGAGAAATCTCCTATCATATTGTAGATAATATTTAAACTCCATTTTCAGATATTCCTTGCATTCACTAAGGCCAAATTCCAGAATCCTGCAAAGATCATGAAAGTCGAAGTGGACATTGCAGGTAGTTCCATCGTCCTCTTCACGCCATCTACTAGTCCAATGAAGGTGCAGGTGCTTTCTTAGTTTGTAGTGTCCAAATATGGGTAGGCATCCGTGTAAAATTTCATAAGAATCCTGAGGAGTTTTAAGGTGACTTAATATTTAGAATGTAGTCCTGTTGTTTGATATGCCCATCAATACCATAGCGGATTGGACTGGAAAAGTTGGAACACTAAAATTTACATGAAGAAGGGTAGCTTGAAAGGGCTGGATGCATGGCCGGCTCTAAATATGATATACCAAAGGGAAGACCCTTGTCTATAATGAGGGTCTCTTCCGATGTCCTTCTATCCCTCTTCTACCCTTAAAGGATATTTAGGACTTGGAAAGCTCCAATTATATTAGAGCCCGTTCAGTTGGATGGAATAGTTCTAATCCCGCATGCGTGAAATTCTGAGGGAAATATTCCCGACGGTTCCACCATTTGCATTCCCATTACAATGAACAAAACGCTAATTTAAACTCAATAAAAACTGATTATGCCTCTTTTAGGAACAAGGAAGGCTTTGAGAGGTCAGGCAAGGGAGATAGTGTTTAATATTATCAATACTTAGCAATAGATATGGCTGAAAACTATTCAATATATAGCATGTTCAAATAAGGACAAGGGCGTGGCTTATATGTCCCATGCAAGAAATTTGCGGTAAACATTTTCTCTGTTATAAACTTATCACTAGGAGGTTTAAAACGTTTTAGTCTTACCTTTGGCTAAGTATAGATAAATATTAGACACTATTTCCTTTGTCTGAACTCTCAAAGCCTTCCCTAGTCTTAAAAGAGACATAATCAGTTTTTATAAGGTTTCACATATCGTGTTTTCCTTGAAATGGGAGTTTGCAAATGGTGGAACCGTAAGGATTGTTTCCCTCAAAGTTCGCGCATGCGGAATTGAACTTTTTCGTCCATCTGAACAGGCTATATTAGTATTGTGAACCCTTGGAGAATGTACCTACTATTATTAGCATTTCATAAGAATTATCAACACCCCCAACATTTAGCACATTCTAAAAGACTGTACCTATTAGGGTTGGGCACCAAAAAGAATGAAATTTTTCTCTACTTCATAATAAAGTCAGAAAAATATTATGTTTTATTCTTCTGACTATAAATAACAAGAAGAATGAGATGAACAGCCGACTATACAATCAAATACAATGGTGTTAAGATTATTATAGGCTTCAAAAGCTGCCATCGCATCAAAAGTAGCTTTATTTAATAAGGTTTAAAATGGTACCCCGTTGTCTTAGAAAAAAATATATTTCAATCTATTCTTTTTGATTCCTAACTCATAACTAGGGACCGGATTCTTAGGTTTTCACCTATTTTTTTTCCTTTCTCTTGAAAATGATAATGGTCGTTTTTTTATATGATTCGCGTCTAGTAGTATCATTCATGCAAATTTCGAAGAACCTAAAAAAACCTATTCAGGATGATATGGCCTAAAATCACCTAAATAACGATGTAATGACATAGAAAGACCTAACCTTTAAAATAGAAATTAAATTTTAATGAACTTATTTCCTCGATCAAACGACTTTTCTTAAAAGCAGCTTCCCGGGTCCAAACGTTCAAGGAAATTTTACTAGGAGTGTCACTTCCAACAGAACCCATTTTAACACGGTGGGGAAAACATAAAAACAGTTCTTGACGATATGAATGAAGAAGCTGTCATTTCTAAGGCTTCGATGTTCCTTCAAAACCAATGAGATTCGTGGTGCACTCGCACCCATAAGAGCCACATTTCTCAGATCTTCCAAATCTCATTGGAAAATTGGAA
This sequence comes from Gonocerus acuteangulatus, assembly GCA_946811695.1. Classification (NCBI taxonomy): domain Eukaryota; kingdom Metazoa; phylum Arthropoda; class Insecta; order Hemiptera; family Coreidae; genus Gonocerus; species Gonocerus acuteangulatus. The sequence continues at coordinate 69,473,472 of OX328127.1, read as the reverse complement.
TCATCAACACAGGAGCTAATAGATGCGATGAAACACGCCCCTATGACGTCTTGTGACATAAAAGGGTGCATTTTTATCTTTCTCCGCTTTTATGACAACAGGACTTTTATCGTTCTCTAAGACAACAGGAAGGATTTCACCGTCGAAAACCTGAGCACCTGTATGGGAATTTACTGTTATTTTTGTTTCATGTTTTCCCTTTTAAATTTTTCCAAGATTTAATTATTTGGTGTTGAACAAAGTTAATCACCTTCCTATAGGAACTTATTTTTTGAACCTATTGAAACATTTTTATCACCTAAAACAACCTAAAATGGATTTTTAAATAAAACCTAAAAATACATTTTTTGAACCTATTGAAGCATTTTTATCGCCTAAAAGAACCTAAAATGTTTTTTTTTTAATAAAAACCTAAAAATAACTATTATGCCTGTTGCAAAAACCTAATTCGATGCTTATTTTAACCTAAAAATCCGGTCCCTACTCATAACCAATAAATGTGCCTTAGCCTGAAGGAGCCATTTTGAACACATTCCTTAATTTCACACGATAATGTCCCATCCTTCCCACAATACGTACCCACACTTGTTGCTCTGATTAAGGGTAGGGAGACACTTCAAGGGCGAAAGGCGATAGAAGAACACATTGGAAATAATAAAAATTATAGGAAATATAATAAATACATATATTATATTGTTATGCCTTGAGGGCCTTATTTTATTAAATTTTTAATTTTAATTATATTCAATTTAATTAAAGTTAGACTCTACAATTTCTGCTTATAAGTTAACTGGGTTATTTATTACAATAATTAGAAATTCCATACAGAAAACTCTCTCCTGCAGATAAAAAGCGAAAAACTTCGTCACTTAACTACAAATGACGTGCAGAATAAACCCCTAAAGTTATAACATCTCCCCGTATAAAAGAAATTAATTATCTCCTTACGAAATTCGTAATGAGAGAAATTATTCATTTTATTTTTAAAACCGTCGCTCCTTTTGTATATTTCAGCCAAATGGGTTTGGCTTGGTTAAATACGGGCGTATATGTTTTTTACGATGTGTATAGACCCGAGCTTTTTACGGTAAAGCCTATCTCTATTATGAGAGTAATGGATGGGTTTGTCCGCCCGTGGCGATCCTTTATGTCGGGAATTGATGACTAAGTGTACTCAGAAGAAACTTCCCTTTATGAAAAACGATAAAAAATTTAAAAAGCTAACTCACATATGTACTCTCTTTGATGTGAAAGCACTTTTACATTTCTCGGATTGGACTTATATTTCTTTAAAAGGAAATGTTTCTTTGAGGTTTAAAAAAAAAAAAAAAAAAAAAAAAAAAAAAAAAAAAAAAAAAAAGAAAAAAAAAAAAAAAAAAAAAACAGACCTTAAGTTTGAAATTACTATTCATAAATGAATTCACAGTTAACTGTGAACCTAAGGAATGTGGTTTCATAAAAATATTTAATGCCTAGGATTCAAAAAGCGTCGTCCACAATCAATAATGAAAATATGATCAACTCGAAAAAAATGTTTGCTGAAAAGTTGTTTCAGGTATATCAGTGCTTCTTATTATTCATTTTATATTTATATCAATTGTTTAGATTGTTTTATTGCGAGTTTCGTCGTAAATACATTCGTTACGACCAAATCACAATTGGAGTTTAGTTTAACATTCTAAATAGATAAAGTGTTAATTATAAATATGAATTGTAACCCTCCATCACAAGGTATGTAAAATTGTATTTATCGCCTATTTATATAAAACCATTTAAAATTATCTATCATCTGTCGATGTAAAATTTTAGCAGCCAAAGCTGCGAAAATTAAAAAAAATCCTACTTCTAAAAGGCCTATTTTATTCTTATTAATAACAAGTTTTTGCTATCAGTGACAGGTTTTTTTTGTTGCATTGTATTACAAATTTCGATCTCACGAACCTGTTTTACTTACCCTCAAGAGACGTTAATACAAATTAACAAATTACGAACGTTAGTTTTTTCTTGTTTTTTTTTATTTGTGTACAAATTTGAAAGTATAATTATCAAGTCTGATGATACAGATATACTACGAACAAATTGACAATAACGAGAAAAGTAAAATAAAATAAACAATTTTAAAGAAGCCAACCATTGTTCCAGAGTTGTGCAAGTAAATATTTTAATGGTCCCTGTATGATTATATAAGTAAATTATCTCGGGGCCGCTGTCTCTTAAGCCGCCTAGACGAACGTTAGTGGAGTAATTATAAGTTTTGTCTGCTGTAAACCTTATCTTTTCCTCCAAATTATTAGGCTGGTTAATGAAAATATATAATCGTTTAATATTGGAATGTGTGAGAGAGAGAGTTCATTTATTCTCTTAAAATATAAATTATTTTATTTTGTTGAAAAGCATCTTAGTAGAAAAAATAAATAATAAAAAAAATATAGGAATTGCATTTAAACGCAATCACCTTAGAAAATAAGTGCAAAATATTACACGCATGATTTATACTTATATAAACGAGTATTAATAAACTTGTATTAATATTGGTATTATTAAACCTTTAAAAATAAATGGGGGGTAGTATTGAGAAAGAGGGATTGAGTGGCTTAAAAAATATTTTGAATCCAGAGCTGGACAGGAGGGTCGGCTGACCCAAGCTTATCGCCTCTCGCCAAACCTCACTCAATCAAGAGAGCTCAGAGGCCGAAGGGGTTATGTGTAATTTAAAATAGAGGCGCATTCTATTCATCTTTCCTGTCCTCTATTTGTTCATTTGTGAATATGTCTCTGCTTCTGCTAATGAACGGTGCAGCTGAGTAGGGTTACCAGTTCTGTTTGCATTCCTTCTCGTTTGTACGAAACATAAATAAATTGTAACATTTTGACAAAATTATTGGGTATATATTTGTTGTTGTCGTTGTAAATTGTATGATTTGTTTTATCTACTATATATTTGTCAAATACCACTCACTTACTGACCTATCATCGCCCAGCCCAAACCACTTGACAGACAAATTTGAAATTTTGCATAGACACTCCCTTTAAAACGAAAACACTCGCTAAGGAAGGATTTTTCGATATTCAAATTTTTAATTATATTTAGAGGGGTTTGAATTTTTATTTGGTTGGTGATCAGGCAAGCCAATGCAGCAAGCGTTTCTAGGACGGTAACTGGTAATTTGTTAGCGTACTGTATTTATTTCATAATGTTATTTCGATTTGAGGTTCATTACAACTATGATGGCAGACATTGAATTACTAGAAATAAACTGTGATTTTGCCCTCATAGAGTTTACCTTGCACCTGGTGATGGTCTATCCATGGTAATAATATCCCGAACCCTGAAACTCCTGTTACTGGTAACCTAAAGATAACGGGTTGTCTCTAGATTATCTGTTTATTGACAATGGTCCATAGCGCTCCAATGTCAAAAAAACATTATACATTGGTTACTTATCAATTGATGAATAACATATAGTATGACGGGAACCATGCTATAATAAACTGCACAAAATGATATAGTTGCGATAATTTCGATGATACATTATTTAACGCAATAAAAAAACTACTTATCTGCCGTGACGAAGCACGGGTATTCAGCTGGTTTTCTTATAAAGAAAGGTATAAAGCAGATTATATCCAACTTTTGGTATGCGAGTAGAATTATTATGAGTGGCTACACGAAATGATAAATTTGATCCAAGCACGATTAGTTTCATCATCAAGAGAAATCTTTAAGACTACTGAACATCGGAAGTGTCTTAGCATCAGCAGTAATAAAGCATTAGATGGACGTTTCGTTATGTCTTGAATGAGAATCGGCCAGGAAGACCAATCTTTGGTGTCCGAAAGAGAAAATTAGTCCAGGCCTGACAGTATGAATGTCCTGGACAATACATCTAGTTTCTGCGTCTGCAGGATCAGGGCAGTCCTGCGGAAACTGAAGATCTGCTAGGACGATACATCTAGCTTGTGCGACTAAAGAAAAAGATTAGTCCTGGGAAAACTAAAGATCGGCCAGGACGATACATCCGGCTTGTAGGACTGCAGGAGACGATTAGTCCTGGGAGAGCTGAGAATTGGCTAGGACGAGACATCTAGCTTGTGAGTATGCGGGAAAAGAGCAGTACTGGGAAAACTAAGGATCAACTAGGACGAGAAAAACAGCTTGTAGAACTGCAAGAAAAGACCTTTCCTGGGATGACAGAAGATCAAAAAGGACAATGTATCCAACGGAAAACGAGAAAATGCAAGAAGACCTTCGTGCAAGTATTTAAAGCTCAGATTCTTCAATTAACTTTTTGAGAGAGAGTGTTTCGACGCTACTAAAAACAACATTTATTTATTTAAATTTTAAAGTCCGTTATTATTATCTGGGAATAAAAATAATATTTAAATGAATATGTGCCAAATATCAACAGAAAAGTTGGGAAAAAAAACTTTATCTGTAAAATTCGGTTTTGGAAAGAAATCTATGATTGAACAATTCGGCATGGCCCTTGGTAGTCTTGTGCAGCAATAAATTTGACAAAAGGTACCATTTAAGTCACCATAGTACAGACGGTATTTCCCTACTGTCTGACATTTATTTTTCCGAAGCTCTAGTTCCTTTCCAAAACCCTTGAATTCCTCTGACATATCATCTTGGGTGCTCATTAATAGCATCTGTTTATTGCGTTGTTCATTTTTCTGTCATTAAATGATATTGTAAGCCTTTGGGTAATCCTGACTTTCTCTCCCTCTTACTCTTATCACCCGACTAAAGACATTCCGAGGTAGGACTTGTGGCACTAAAAAGGGCCTGTAGAGATATAAATAACTAGACAGAGAAGGCCATAACGGCTCCTCCTATAGCCTAGAGGCCTGTTAATTCTAATTATCATCCAGCTTTAGTTATAATCTACTTTAATTGTCCAAGCTGGGGTTCTAATGATCCCCGTACTCTTTGTAGCTTCCCTCACCAATCATAAGCTGGCTAGAGATCTCAGAAGCTTCTTAGCACGCTTTTATCTTTTAGCACTTTCCTCCGAAGGAAAGTAGCTATTGAGGTTGCACTCATGACGGAATTTTTGAAAAATTTCTTCAAATCTTTATCGATCCTACCTAGTAGACACCGAAAATGACCCCCGTTAAAATTTATATTTATCTATATATATATATATATATATATATATATATATATATATATATATATATATATATATATATGTGTGTGTCTTTTATCACGATAGCAGCCAGAGTTTTTGTTTTTTCGTCACGAAACTTGGTATATAGTATTCAATTAGCAAACGATTGAACGAGTTCGTTAACCAATAAAATCGGTCCACCGGAAGGGGGGGTTTACCCCGAACCCAAAACACTAATTTGACCATTTCAGCCGTAATATTTGTTATATTTCAACGAAACTTGGTATTCGTAGTGGTAATATAGAGAGAAAAGTGAGATATAAAAATGAACTAAATCGGTTCATAAGGGGGGGGGGGTTTACTCCGGACCGACAATACCAATTCGCCACTACCAGCCGTGATTTTAGGTATATTTCGACGAAACTCGGTATTCATAGTGGTAATCTACAGGTAAATATGTGTTGTAAAAATAAACTAAATCGGTTCATTAGGAGGGGGGTTTACTCCGGACCCACAATACCAATTCGCCACTACCAACCATGAGTTTTGGTATATTTCGACGAAACTCGGTATTCGTAGTGGTAACCTACAGGTAAATATGTGTTGTAAAAATAAACTAAATCGGTTCTTTAGGAGGGGGGGGGGGGGGTTTACTCCGGACCCAAATTACTAATATACTCATACTGGTCGTAATTTCTGCTTTATTGTATACGTCGTGGGTAACTCATGAGAAAGAAGTGTTGTAAAAATGAGCTGAATCGGTCAATCGGAAAGGGGGGTTTACTTTGTAATATATTTCAATAGAAAAGGCAGCCAGACGTAGGTTCACAAAGGCGCCGCAAGGAGCGCTAGAGGGACTGTATCCGGTTCCTGCGTTAGACCAAAATACGATAATATGAGGTTTTTTGTATTTATTACGTAGTGTAGTAGGTACCATGTGTAAACATAACTCTGGAAGCAAATTAATAATTTATCAGTTACTCATTTCAAAATTAAAAGAGAACTATTCATGTTTTTATTTTATTTAGGTAGGATATTTTAAGCAAATTATTCTGGAAAGCAGTCTACACTACCCAAATTCTGAGGAAAGTGCTTAGTTATGCAGCTCCTGCGTGACGGACTTTTTGTATTTATTACGTAGTGTAGTAGGTACCATGTGTAAACATAACTCAGGAAGCAAATTAATAATTTATCAGTTACTCATTACAAAATTAAAAGAGAACTATTCATGTTTTTATTTTATTTATGTAGGATATTTTAAGCAAATTGTTCTGGAAAGCAGTCTACACTACCCAAATTCTGAGGAAAGTGCTTAGTTATGAAGCTCCTGCGTGACGGACTTTTATAATATTTACTATTTAAAAAATCGAGAGAAAGGCCAGGCATAAAATACATGTGTTTCCATGCAAATACATACAAACCAAAAAGAAAGTCAGTTTCGTGGTTTTGGGTTGGTGAAAATTAAAGCTTTGTCGCCATTCACCAGAGTTGTGTTGGTTATTTTCGGAGCCTGCTACATGATCGATTTGTTATCTTAAACAAATACGGTGTCATCAAGATTACAATTCTTAAAAAGATACTGAAGATCATGAAATATAAGTTTGCAACTAGAAAATTAAAACATTCATTGTGTAACATTTAAATAATGGAACGAAAAATTGAATATAAACACAAATAACAACTCTTAAGTTTAAAATAGTAGATAATAAAATAAAAATAACATAAGAACTATATTCATCTGTGGCAGAAGGTCAAAATTCATAAAAACATTCGCTTTCTTCTCTACTCTTTTATTATGCTCTACATGTTTCACGTCGTTTTGACGCCTCTTTAAGAGCACTTAAACTAAATAAAATAAAATATTGTAACAGCCTATGCCTTAGAGAACCTTCCGCAGGTAGGGCCACGTCTGGACTCTCCTGCGGACCAGACGTGGCCCTACATGCGGAAGGTTCTCGGAGGTATAGGCTGTAACAATATTTTATTTTATTTAGTTTAAGTGATCCTAAAGAGGCGTCAAAACGACGTGAAACATGTAGAGCATAATAAAAGAGTAGAGAAGAAAGCGAATGTTTTTATGAAGTTTGGCCTTCTGCCACAGATGAATATATTGGAAAAATAGGGTCACTATCTTATAATATAAAAAAGTCCGACTCGCAGGAACTGCAGCATCTTAGCGCGGTTCCGTTCTTATCCCTAGACTCATTTAGAATGATTAAAATAGAAGCTGTTATTATTTTGGGTCCACATTTCTAGAAAGGTCTTTATTTACGATCTTACCGGGATGGGTCGGCCAACCCTCCCTAGGAAGGACCCCGCTAGGCAGTTGAAAAGCTATATCTTGGAAATCCATATCTCTAACATTATATATATATATATATATATATATATATATATATATATATATATATTATTTTACCTGTTTTGGCGGTAAAATTTAGATCTGACCAATGTTGATGATAAAAGATGGGGAAGTAGAGTACAAAAAAAAACAAAAAAAAAACTATGGAATACTAAAAATTCAGAACTTTGAATAGTTTTTGGCAACAAAAAAGCTATTATACCTAAAATAAAATACTTTTTATGAGCTAAATGATCTTATTTAATTCATTTTAATGGGGTTTATAACACACTCATACGATCAAACCCAAATTTCGGGAGGGGGGACAGCCTCCAACTTATATACGCCCATGGACTTGTAATACAGGGCAATCTGAGTAAGTAAAATATCCGCATACCGAATTACACAAAACCTTACATATCTCACATACGTCAGGGGAATAATATTCGAAAAAGGCCCTAACGTATAAACGTAAAATATTGCTCCATATGCTTAATCAGAATATATGTCCTCTTCCTAATGTCACGGAGAAAATATGTTTCACGGGTAAGAAGAAACCCCTATAAGGAAGATGTACTGTTATATTAAGATGTTTATTTCCGAATTATGGAAGGTAAATTTATTATTGTACGTATAATAATTATTTGTTCTGAAATTTTAATGCGGTTGTTTTATTTTAATTAAACCACTGTGTACATTTAAATAATATATGCTGACATTAACGTAAGTTTCAAGTCGTTAAAGGAAAATAAAATCGTTCACAGTAGGCCCCCCAAATAGGATTAAAATTAAAGACATTAAATTACTAATATCATTAATTATCCAGTTTTTAAATTTAAATCCTTGTACATTGTAACATTTTGTTGTTTTCGATAAATATGACGCAGTTATAATAAATAAATGAGGTAATAATAATACCATCCATGAAATAATAGAGACATGAACCATACAATTTTATAAAAAATAAAATTTCCTCCTCAAATTAAATAATATCAAATTTACAAGCACCTAACCTGAAGATATAATGTATATATAAAAAAATAATGCAGAATCATAAAGACAATTGGATTGAAAATGGCTTATAGCCGAAACGTTTCCACAACAAAAATGTAATTAAAATACAAAACTATTGAAGACTTAATAAGCTGTTACCAACTACCTATATTAAGTGTAGATGGAGATAGTTAGCCGCTGTAGAGATACGAAGACAGGTATAGTTGGGATTCGGCTAGGAGAAAACGTCAGACTTTCAAAAAGAAATCTGTATTTTGGACGTTTCGACTGCAACAATGGCAGCCTTCTTCAGCACTAGAGAATGCCTAGGGGGGGGGGGGGGAGGGATAATTATTTGTTCTGAAATTTTAATGCGGTTGTTTTATTTTAATTAAACCACTGTGTACATTTAAATAATATATAATATATGAAAAATTAAATTTATATATATATATAAATATATATTTAAATTTATATATATAAATATATATCCTCCCTCCCCCCCCCCCCCTAGACATTCTCTAGTGCTGAAGAAGGCTGCCATTGTGGCAGTCGAAACGTCCAAAATACAGATTTCTTTTTGAAAGTCTGACGTTTTTCTCCTAGCCGAATCCCAACTATACCTGTCTTCGTATACCTATATTAAGAATTCAAAAGAAAAAAATTAACTTGGAAACAACCAGATTCAATAAAAAATATACTGCATGCATTTTGATAGCCTATTGAGCAATAATTGCCAGGAAATGAGGAAAAACCAAAGGTACGAGTTTAGTGACCATGATGACTATGTGAAACTTACCTCGTGCTGACATAGTACAAGACTTCCACTCCTTGGACAGCCGAGGATCAGGAAAAACGATGCATGCAGATCATAATAAAGTAGGAGAATAGTTATTATTAGAGCCCGGAAGTTCGGCATTTATTTTTGGGTTAAATAGGCAGGCAAAAAGGCACTTAAAATACTGAAAAATAGGTAGTACTGTAATTAAAATTGGCATTTATTAAGAGTGAAGGCTAAGAGGAACCTTACTCATTAATGATGAAAATATTTATTTTAAATACTCATTCATTTCTTTATTACCAACTAGCTGTTACCCGGCGTGCCATGTTACGCCTACTTTCTGCTTCCATAAGATCAAAAATAAATTAACCCCGTTCATTGTTTCGAACCCATGACCTCCAAACTGAGAGTCGTAAACGATTTTAACATAGCCTATGGCTCTCCCCGAATCAAGACCTACACGTGTGCCAAGTCTGATCGAAATCGGTCGAAATGTGTGGATTTGTATAAGGAACAAACATACAGAGACAGCTGGTAGACGTTTTTGACCTAGCCAATGACATTCACCGTATCAAGACCTACCTGTGTGCCACGTTTGGTCAAAAGGTGTGGATTTGTATTAGGAACAATCATACATACAGTCAGCTGGTAGATGTTTTTGACTTACCCTACGACACTTCTCGGATTAAGATCTACTTGTGCCCCGAGTTTGGTCAAAGTCGGTCAAACAGTGTGGATTGGTATAAGGAACAAACATACAGACAGACAGCTGGTAGACGTTTTTGACTTAGCCTACGAGACTTCCCCGATCAAAACCTAACAGTTTTCCATGTTTGGTCAAAATATGTGGATTTGTATAAGGAACAAACGGACAAACAGTCAGACACGTGATTTTTATATATATATATAAATAGATTTATCACAGAATTAGTGTACTTACTCTCAAGGGAATTACTTCCCTTGTTACAAGCAACAAGACGCTTTTTCAAAGTATCAACTGTTACAGACCTTCTCAGAAAAAATGTTTTTCATCATGGCAAAACTTCCTCTGCATTATCTTATCATTTCGAAATCCGGAATACCAGGTAATTACGCATTGTCACAGCAAAAGGCGTGTGAGGAAGGAGACGTACTTCTCTCATCCTCTCTCTTTCCTGCTATTCATTATGCCTGTGCATTCCTTCTACCAGAGGTTAAATCCATGGGTTGGGAAATTAAGCTTTCGAATAGATATTTGTGACGGCAATTTGTAATTTGAGCAACCTTTTTTGTCTTTGATGAACGGAAATTCAATATGTGCTCTTGAAATGTTTAAATCGCAGAAAAAAATTGTATAACAAGCAAAAAAGGCAAAAATAGGCAACGGAACCCAAAATAGGCAAAAAAGGCAAAATAAAAATTGTCGCTAGACTTCCTAAATGCACGAAAAAATATTTATTTCTATCTGATTCTTCAATATATCCATTCAGATAAAAAAGGCATTTTGCCTAACTTCCGGGCTCTAGTTATTATAATCAAAATAAAAACAAGAAATCTTTCTTAATAATAAATAAAAAAAAAGAAATAATGTTTGTGTAAAACGTTCAAATTGTTGAAAATAAAATTGTTTCTTTGTGACTCCTCATCACATCGCCTAACTATTTCTATTTCTATATATTATACTTAATGGTTAAATATTGAGGGTTCTATAAACTTATGCCAGCTTATGGGTATTCACACTTTATTTTCCTTTGAAACGTTTCGGCTAAAACAATTGTAAATCTCTGCTTTTCCGTAGCTGTATTTGAAGTATACACTTTTTTAATTTTTTTTTTATTTGTGTCATATTTGGCTAGTTCTTTGACTTCTTATCGCCTCGACGCCTAGCTATTTCTATTTCTATATATTATACTTAATGGTTAAATATTGAGGGTTCTATAAACTTATGCCAGCTTATGGGTATTCACACTTTATTTTCCTTTGAAACGTTTCGGCTAAAACAATTGTAAATCTCTGCTTTTCCGTAGCTGTATTTGAAGTATACACTTTTTTTTTTTTTTTTTATTTGTGTCATATTTGGCTAGTTCTTTGACTTCTTATCGCCTCGACGCCTAACTATTTCTATTTCTATATATTATACTTAATGGTTAAATATTGAGGGTTCTATAAACTTATGCCAGCTTATGGGTATTCTCACTTTATTTTCCTTTGAAACGTTTCGGCTAAAACAATTGTAAATCTCTGCTTTTCCGTAGCTGTATTTGAAGTATACACTTTTTTCAGTTTTCTTTTATTTGTGTCATATTTGGCTAGTTCTTTGACTTCTTATCGCCTCGACGCCTAGCTGTTTGTGTCATATTTGGCTAGTCCTTTGACTTCTTATCGCCTCGACGCCTAGCTATTTGTGTCATATTTGGCTAGTTCTTTGACTTCTTATCGCCTCGACGCCTAGCTGTTTGTGTCATATTTGGCTAGTCCTTTGACTTCTTATCGCCTCGACGCCTATCTATTTGTGTCATATTTGGCTAGTTCTTTGACTTCTTATCGCCTCGACGCCTAGCTATTTGTGTCATATTTGGCTAGTTCTTTGACTTCTTATCGCCTCGACGCCTAGCTATTTGTGTCATATTTGGCTAGTTCTTTGACTTCTTATCGCCTCGACGCCTAGCTATTTGCATCTCATTTTAAATGACTAAATTAATGCAGAGAATTTAGCAAAGAATTAAATGCGATAAGTAGCTATAAATTCGCCGGTGAAACACGGGGAATGGGCGTGTCCATAACTACAAGAGCCCCTATAATTATAAATAACTCCCCCCCCCCCGGTGTATAATATAATACACCTCGGAGACAGGTATTTCAGCTTAATTTCACCTGCTACCCCCTTCCCTCATCGCCTCAGCTAGATATTTCACCTGCTACCCATTCTCTCGTCGCAGCTATTTCCCCATCGGACCACCCTAACCTATTAGGATGGATATTTTACTGCAGTGGACTAATCAACACAGAATTTATAGAGGGCTCGTTCGTTAGACCATCAAAACTCATATATTAGTAAAAAGTTAAAAAAACAATTATCGCTCTTTCCTGTAAGACATACTTTTTTGTTGGCACTTGCTTCAAATAAAGCTCCGAAATTCTCGAGGGATTTTTTTTACTTATTTATTTCCTTGAAAAGATCAAAATAATAAGGAAATCATTTATTAAATTAATAAAAATCCAATATTTATAATAATTATTGTATTTATAATAATTATATAATAATTATTATATTTTAATTATACCATTATTTTATTACTTATTATTTGGTATTTATTTTGTTTTCTATATATTTTTTCTACATGAACAATTAATGTTATTTTTTTAATTATTATTTTATTTTTATTTCCTTTTCTATATATTTTCTGAACATGAACAATTAATGCTATTTATTAATTTAATAAATGATTTCCTTATTATCTTTATTTATTCAAACAAATAAATAAATACACAAAAAAAAAAGAAATTATAATAGGTATTATACTAAGTAAGATCTAACCTACAGAAAATATATAATTTATATATGAATAAATTGCTCTAAAATTATTTTGGATCATACATTTCGGCTTTGACTGTAATTGTGCTTCCCTTGTAATATAGCTGTACTTTGTTGTATGTATTCGTGTTCTTTAGGTACGTAAGTATAACAGCAATATATGGGCTCTTATCTGATAACAGCTCGCTAAGGTCTTGTGGTGCCGGTGTCTCTAGGTTCATTATTTTTTTTTTTTTTTTTTTTTTTTTTTTTTTTTTTTTTTTTTTTTTTTTTTTTTTTTTTTTTTTTTTTTTTTACGGAGCATCGAGGTTGGGAATCGAACCCACCATCTCCCAGCTTATGAATCCAAGGCGCTAGCCATTAGACCACGGGAGACCCCTCTAGGTTCATTCTTTTCGGACGTTATCTTAATTTACGGCTTCACGTGTATGTCGATGAGCCCTAGGAACAATTGTAGGATATATATATATATATATATATTTATATATATATATATATATATATATATATATATATATATATATATATGTTTATGTCCTATTGTAATCTTAATAGCTATAATTGTTCGGAATGAATGAAAGAAAAGAAAACTTCACGGAAATTTTTTTTCGCGCAAGATTTGTTCAGTGAATGTTTCATATAGACGGCATAAGGACTAAGGAAAAGCTTTAACTTTTAGAAATTTCGTCGTATTTGCATATTTTTATATAATTATTATGTGATTTCGAAGCCAGGACCAGAGAAACTCGGCTTTATTGGAAGGAAAGCACTGTTTGGGTTTTAAAAGTTGACATTTAAAATCGGATTATCGGATCGACGTGATAGTAGGATTTGCCTCCCTTTATGGAGGGCCCCCCCATCTAACAGTGGGAGACAAGGTGCTTTGTGGCCATGTCCCGTCAACCTCCCGAGGTGACGTATGAAGGTGAGGAGTGCGGTGACGTTGGTGTACCTAGGTGAGTAATAGGTTTGTGGTGTTTCAGCCTGAGGAACTACGTGCTCGGATTATCTCACGGTCTTTGTGTATAGTTGGATTTGATTGGAGAAGCCAATTTTCTGTGGCCGATTGTGATTTTCTAGTTATATCAGAAGATAGGTTTACTATTTGTGCTCGATTCCCACCATGTAATATAGTAATTTGAACATAATGATGGTTGCATAAACAGTAGTAATCCGGCGTTGTCGGGGCGACAGTCGGATAAGAGAAAACGCCGGATTAGAGAATTCGGTTAGAAGCTGTCACTTATGCATTTGAAACCCATTATTATTTGAGGATATAATATGTACAATTTTTAATATATTTATTTATTTTCATATTTAAGTAGAATTTAGGTACCTGATTAAAATAAATGATACAATTATTTAATTAATATTATAAATTAAATACAGGCGTTCTAGCCGCAGGTGCCTTAGTAGAATCATTTATTTTCTTGGTAGAAACACAAGTTCCTGTCTCTAGAACGAAACATATATGCCGTCCTTGACTTCCATTCAATGAATTACCACGAAAGAAATGATCGACTAGGAAGGAAGGGAAGGTTTTCAAGGAACTCATTCCTCTCTGAGACCGCCGGATTAGAGAGAGCGAGGGATAAGAGAACGCCAGGTAAGAGAGAGTCTACTGTATGTATATTTCTCTGAAGAAGCACCAATAGGAAGAGAACATGTGGGAACGTCAGAAAGAAAATGAGGTTAAAATTGGTATGTTTTTTCTTCCTCTCTTTAAAAAAAAAATATATATATATCTACACTTTTTCACTATATCTTTCACGGTGTGTTTTATAAATGATTGTAGAATATAGGTTATGTTGGAGTAGGTGGAAGTGAATTATTCTTTAAATTTTTTTTTAGGTGGTGATATATGGATATGGAGAAATTGGCTGGTGGGGATGGAAAAAAAAAATCAAAATGTTGGCAGTTTTTATGTCTTTGTTTTTTTTTTTTTTTTTTTTTTTTTTTTTGTGGGAATATTGAATCCGTTTATATCTTTTTCTTTTTTCTTTTTTTTTTGTTTATTCAATGTAGGTGCTGTCTGTTCAATGTAGTCGCATGTAATGCATGAAATCCTATATATTAAATTGGATTTATTTTATTGTTGGATCAGGTATTTTACAGAGGCGTATAAGAGTTGGGGAATGTTTTTAATAGAAGTTCTTGAATTTCTTTCGGAGAGATTAGGGACACATGGATGGGACCAAAATTGGGGGAAACACAATATCTTTAGTATTGGGAAATTGTCTGTTCTATTCAAAGAAATTCTGAGTTTTCTCCAATTTTCATTTTACGCCCTTCTCTGTCGGAGAAATCAACTCGTAATTAATTTTATATGAGTTTTGTAATGTTATCGAATAGCTGCCATAAAAATTTGTTTTTATAGTAAAGGGAGAAATATTTTACCCAAGAATTCCCATGTAGTTTGTGGAGATTTTCTTCTTCTTTTATTACCATGAATCCTCCATAACTCAGTCTACGTTGAACTAAAGGGCCTATTTTCCTTAACAAATCGTCTCGTCGGGGAAGTGAGCTCCTACGCCCAGAGCACTCATCAGAAGTCTTGGGCCATTGAATAGGGAGATTGGGTTCTGATTTAGGGATCCCGTCGGATCATGGCTGCCCTAGTGTTCGCAACCATTCGACCATCGCTCATTCAAAGGAATTTATTAATGCAATTTACAAGGCTGATGTGAAACCCATCCCCGTCCTACTACATTTGCAACATGACTAAGTCTTCACTCCAAATTCAAATTCGGATCCCCTTATTATACAGGGCTAAAGAGCCGCCCCTTTCTGCTGGATGCTAAGGCAGCAGCCGCATCGACAAGCTTTGTAGGAAGTCATCTCTTCTTTCAAATCTATCTCGATGTATGTTTAAGAAAATATAAATAAAACCATTGCTTTTGTTAAAATAAAAAAATAAAAACATTTTTCATAATTGTTTCGCAAAATATTTTATTGTATAGTGCTGGCTCCTTGCAGCTCTAAATGAAACAGAAACTTCTTCGTTTCCTGAAAATGAGTCTATCCATCTATTTTGTTGACATATTTACAATAGATATGGACGATCATGGGGAAGAGTTCGTTTCCATACTAATCACACGGCATGTGCCAATGATTTATCCCTCCTGTACTCACTCTTTTTTCACTTCTCTATACAGTAGTCGTTCTAATATCCGTCTTTTATTTTCCTCTCATCTTGGAAAATAAGTAAACAAAAAAAAAAAAGAAAAAAAAAACAAGAACCAAACTTTCCCTTTAAGAAAAAATGAAAATCCTGAAAGGAGTTCATGACAACACCAACGTAACAAAAATACGCATAGCTAAACGGTTGAAATTACCTTTGTCAACCATTGCGACTGTTATCGGTGAGAGGAAACAGATCAAGGAGAATATTTTGATATGAAACTTGAAAATATAATAATGTACAACGATAACAAGTAGTAAAATAATCTAACAAAAAAATATGTACAAACCATAAAATGTTGACTATCTTTATGAAGAATATATTTTATTAAAAACCTAGTTATAAAAAGAATTCAGTTAAATGAAGTATTCCCTTATACGAAACATTTTTCGTTCCCCCTCACATAAGTGAGACTCCACTGTTATACCTCACATACAGGCATGGTCTAAAAGTTACTTTATCACTTTTCTTAGGTAAGGATACAACGGTAATAAAACCAGTTAGTTTTTCTTCCTTGCAACGAATCTCTTTAGAAATCTTGAGAAACCTACGGATGAAAAAGAAGCAAAATTGGTCCCTTTAATGATGAGGTTTACTCCACAAATAAATCAAATACAAAGAATAGTTGAATTAGACGGAAGTAAAGCCTATATATATTTTAAGTTTAAGCTTAACGCTAACTCAAAAAGTTAAAGCATACAGTGTGCTAGTGGCCCCGGAAGTCGATGCATGCAGTGTGCTAGTGGCCCCGGAAGTCGAAGCATACAGTGTGCTAGTGGCCCCGGAAGTCGATGCATACAGTGTGCTAGTGTCCCCGGAAGTCGAAGCATACAGTGTGCTAGTGGCCCCGGAAGTTGATGCATACAAAAAAAAAAAAAAATAAATAAATCTATTTTCGGTTAATCTTATTTATTGTATAGCATAGTTTAGCGCATTATTCAGCAATGAGTGCGCAGTGGAGCAAAACACCCATTTTGGGGGAAAACCTGTATGCACTTGAATCTTTCTGATTTCGGTGTCGTTTTTGAAGTATTTTGTTTGTGCTGAGTAAAATGAGACCACTAATAATTCAATAAAATAATTATTTTAGTCGATGAACGTGTTTTATATTGGGGAAAACCTCAAAAACAGCAAGTATTTAATTTAAAAAGTAATATTTTACTCAATGTGTCCAGAAATATATAATTCCAAATTTTTTTTAAGCACTGAATTTAATAAAGTAACAACCAATATGATAACTGCAAACTATTCTAGACGTATTCATCTTTATTATTAAATATTGCGCTTATAACGTAGAATTTAAAAAAAAAAATAAAAAAAAAATAATAAAAAAAAAAAAAAAAATGTTTTAAACGATTCGGTGGATATCATTGTTAATTTTCAGTAGCTCACTAGATTAACTCTATGTAGGAAATAATAACGGAAAAGTATTTTTTTTTGTAAAATATTCGCATAGCTATTTGAAGCCTTTATTTTAGGCTGTAAACAATTATGAGTGAATAAGGAGATGAAATTTATTTATAAAAGTATGTAGAGAGCATAGATTAGAAATCCTTTTTTTGCGTACGTTGATAATAATTATCAACGCAATTATTGTGTTTTATTATAAATATCTTCACAATCTAAATGGACGAAGTTTTTTTTTTTGGGGGGGGGGGGGCTTTTTAATGGTATGTCAACCCTTTAAGGCCATTAACGCCATTCAGGACGAAGTTTATGGTACATTTTCGCAACGAAAAAATCCTATAAAACCTAGATATATGTTAAAGACTTCCTGGCTTCCAAAGGTTTTTACGTAAAATACATTTTTTTTTTTAAATATACTATATAATTAGTCAATTAATACTTTCGACCTAATTATTCTTATACAGTTTTCCTCATTTAATTTATTTCCATTATTATAAAAACTCTTCTCTGGAAGTAGATTATATTAAGTATAAGCCCTTGGGTAAAATGATATAAAAACTCCATAATATAAAAGTTAACAAAGTCGGTAATTTCTAAAAGCAAAGAAATTAACTTCCATGACTTAATTGACAGCCTTCAACTAATTAAATACCAACTGACTAACAATGAAGTTTAACTTTTAGTAAGGGCTCCGTTGTCAAGAATTATAATTTAAAAGAAAACGAGAAGGATATTATCTTTAATAAGTTCTATTTAAAATTATTAACCTTATTTGTGGCATTATTCACAGAAAGAGTAAGTAGGGAAAAAATAAAACTTTTTTCCTGAGTAATTTAATTGAACAAAATCTTATATCAGTTATCCCCTATACTAGGCCTCCAGTAATAAAAAAAATACTTTATTCAATATTTCAACGGCATAAAAAACAAACGCCGTAACGTAGGACTTGCATAATTAAGCACATTATTCAGCAACTAGATTAATTCTGTTAAATTCCATATAATAATAATAATAATATTTTTTTTGTGTTTGAACATTGTTCTAAAAATATAGACGAGCTAAATGTATGCATTTGAGAATGTATGAAAATAAAATAGTAAAATAATGTACACTTCTGTAATATAAATTAACCAATAACTATTAGTTCGGATCAGTCTTTTAGACGTTGCTATTATCTTTTTTCTTCACCATGTTTTCTAAGTAGGTTCAAAAGGCATTTATACCACTGATAATTCAGATAGTTACCAAATGGTATATGTGATCATCCGTAATAGATTTTCATGTATTTCTGAGGCTGGAGTAGAAAGAAAGGACCAAAGTAGATGCATTATGTCTTCTTCCTCTAGTCTACAGTTCGGAAATAATTTTACAGTTGAACATAAAATAATTTTTTTTTTTTTTTTTTTTTACGGCGCATCAACTATTTGGCTATTAGCGCCGGGCTATCTACAGGTTGCCACCCTTTTCTAATGCCAACAGCACGTGGTCGGTCACCCATTCAGGTACTGACCACGCCCGACGTTGCTTAACTTCGGTGATATACGAGAACCGGTGTATTCAACGTGGCTATGGCCGTTGGCAACATAAAATAATATTTTATTTTTCATCTAACCTAATATCAGTACTGGTATCGTTGAAATTAAACATTTGTTTCTATACTATTCTTGTCTGTGAGATTGATTTGGATATATTAAGGTTTCATAAATAACAGCTGGAAGCTAGTGTTTGTATTTGATCAAAACAACAGAGCCCCCATAGTTTTAGAGAGTAGGGGAAAACTGGGTTGATAACTGTATGGAGAAGTCCTTTTAGCACTTTCCTCCGAAGGAAAGTAGCTATTGAGGTTGGACTCATGACAGAATTATTGAAAAATTTCTTCAAATCTTTATCGATCCTACCTAGTAGACACCGAAAATGACCCCCGTTAAAATTTATATATATCTATATATATATATATATATATATATATATATATATATATATATATATACATATATGTATATATATATATATGCATATATATATATATATATATATATATATATATATATATATATATGTGTCTGTTAACACGATAGCGGCCAGAGTTTTTGTTTTTTCGTCACGAAACTTGGTATATAGCATTCAATTAGCAAACAATTGAAAGAGTTCGTTAACCACCAAAGTCGGTCCACCGGAAGGGGGGGTTTACCCCGAACCCAAAACACTAATTTGACTATGTCAGCCGTAATATTTGTTATATTTCAACGAAACTTGGTATTCGTAGTGGTAATATAGAGAGAAAAGTGAGATATAAAAATGAACTAAATCGGTTCATTATAAGGGGGGGGTTTACTCCGGACCCACAATACCAATTCGCCACTACCAGCCGTGATTTTTGGTATATTTCGATGAAACTCGGTATTCGTAGTGGTAATCCACAGGTAAATAACTGTTGTAAAAATAAACTAAATCGGTTCATTAGGAGGGGGGGTTTACTCCGGACCCACAATACCAATTCGCCACTACCAGCCGTGATTTTTGGTATATTTCGACGAAACTCGGTATTCATAGTGGTAATCTACAGGTAAATATGTGTTGTAAAAATAAACTAAATCGGTTCATTAGAAGGGGGGGTTTACTCTTGACCCAAATTCTTAATATACTCATACCGGTCGTAATTTCTGCTGTATTGTAACGAAACGCGGTATACGTCGTGGGTAACTCATGAGAAAGAAATGTTGTAAAAATGAGCTGAATCGGTCAATCGGAAAGCGGGGGTTTAATTTGTAATATATTTCAATAGAAAAGCCCGTCAGGCGTAGGTTCACAAAGCCGCCGTAAGGAGCGCTTTCTACCACTAGAGTGACTGTATCCTGTTCCTGCGTTAGATCAAAATACGATAATATGAGTTTTTTTGTATTTATTACGTAGTGTAATAGGTACCATGTGTAAACATAACTCTGGAAGCAAATTATTAATTGATCAGTTACTCATTACAAATTTAAAAGAGAACTATTCATGTTTTTATTTTATTTATGTAGGATATTTTAAGCAAATTGTTCTGGAAAATAATCTACAATACCCAAATTCTGAGGAAAGTGCTTAGTTATGCAGCTCCTGCGTGACGGACTTTTTTGGTGTCCCAGGAGTCCGATTTAGCGTTGAACAGTATCTTATTCATTGGCTTTCGTCGTCCAAGCATTTAATATACAATAAAAAATTAATAGTTTTGCTCTTTTAACCCCCTCTACAGTTTTGCGCGTTCCTCCCTCCCTCCACAGGGTGGAAACTCGCGTATGAGGTGGGCCTGAAGCGCAATAAGGCATTGTGGACTATTATTTGGTTGAGCAGTTATTAAAGTTGGAATGTTCACAGAAGCTATCATGATTTATACATATTAACGCGGAGCAAAAGCCAATATTCTTACTACCAAAAAAGATTCCATCGACGCAAGAAGCAACAGTAGTCATAGACAGTAACTCTTTGGGCACAATGTACAGAACATAGATACAACCCAACCCAGATGGACTGATATAAAAATAAAATACACGATATACAATCAAAGGAATACATGTTACACTAGAGCAAAGTGGGGCGATCCTACAGTAATGTTGGACATTGGGGAAATAATAGAACTTTCAATTTGCCAAATTATTGCATTAGTTTTTACATAAAGCTTGTTTATAATTCCAATGTCAAAAATCCTTGGATTTTAAATTGGTCGGGAACTCTTATTTAATTTTATAAATTATTGTTGCTTCCAGTACACAATAAGGGTATTTAAATAGATCAAAAACTGACACAAAAGGTTTTTAAAAATTCCTCTAAATATATTTTTTTAATTGCATCCGCAAATCGTCGGTATTGACCGGGAAAAGTACCATTTGGCACGCTTTTTGGAGTATATTGTCTTATTTCCTACTTCGTAAGATCTTGCCTAAACGTGCCTAATCACTAGATATTTTATTTTTAGTGCTAGTAACTATGTGTGGCAGTTTTTATGAATTGTTGGATTAACTTTCTGTTTATTTCCGATGCAATAATAAAGGGAAGGTACTATACCTTATAGAGCATAATTTGTTTGCGGTTGTGCAAGATTCTTATTTTTTCAAATAATACAACCCAAGTAATGCAAAAAGAAGAATTTATCTGCCGAATCGTGACAAGAATATTCTGAAGAAATTGTACAAAAAGTGACAAGGTTCACCGGAGTCTGTAAACCCGGGAATACGAAGGCATAATCCTTGCGTCAAACTTTATCAGAAAATTCGAATGAATTCCGAATTTATGGCTATATCGTGGGCATAATTCTGTCAGCTGAGGACATTTTCCCCGGAAATGTAGTTTAGTAGGTTTTTTTTCTGTCTGAAAATATCTCCTTACATCTCATGGGTGAGAAAGAGGGGGGTTTTACGCAAAGCCTCGATGCGGCTATCTCTGGAGTAATTTGGGCACCCGTTTTAATCTAATCTAATCAAAATCTTAAGTTTAATATAGAACTATTAAAAAAAGAAAAATAAATATTTCTATCCGAAGTAATAGATAATTGGGATTCCGTTTAGTTGTACTGAGCAAATCGCCTTAGTTTGGGATGCTCATAAATGAATCCCTTTAAGAAAAACAAAAAGCCAAACCCTTTCCTGCAGTAAGCAAAGTTATTTGGTGCTAATGACCGCAGCAGTCGATGCACCGGAAAAAATGATAAGAGTTATGAGTAATAATCATAAGATATGTCATAACTAAGAATAAAATGTTTTAAGAATACAAAATACAATAAACGTATTACAATTATTCCCTAAAAAATATAAATATTCATATATTTAACCACAATTTATTAATTTTAATGTTTTGTTACAGGTGAGTCGATATTTTCATTCTTTCGTTCTGCTCGTGTGAAATAGGGAGGTAAGTATTTTTTACATTTTTACTAAAACACCAAATTTCACAGATTTTGTTTTAAACAGGAATCTAGAATATTTTACGCATAAATTTGTACATTCTGCTTACAAAAAATTAGATAAACATTTGAGATTTTTTTATGTTTATTAATTGGAGGCCCGGTGACTTAGTAGGGCGTGAGCACTGCTTGACTGAAGTCGTGGGTTCGATTTCAACTAGGGGTGGTAGCATTTCTTTAGTTGAAAACATAGTGGAGCGGTGAGGGTAGAGGGTAGCCGAGAGGGTTAGAAATAATGCATGTATTTACACTTGCCAAAACATAGTGAGCGGAGATGGTAGCCGAGAGGGTCCAACCTCTCTCGACTACCCTCTCAGCCACCCTCTACCCTCGCCGCTCCACTATGTTTTCACCCTTTAATATAAAAGAAAAAGCCCTATCCTGGGAAGAACACGTTGATAACCTGTAGATTTTCCCTCCAAAAAATCTCTGTAGTCTAGGTTTGTAGACCTTTAATAATAATTATTCTTCATTATAGATCGGGAAGCCATTGAACACACATGTCTCATCTTGACAAAAATCCTGCGATCAATTGTTTACAGCATGATTAAGTGAAAATGGTGAATTATTTATCTTCAGATCCTTCTAATAAAATAGTTTGCCTTATTTATAGTTGGCGATGAGGATGTAGAATCAATGGTCTACAATTTCTTAATCACTGTGAGGGTTATGATAGCTCTTGATGAACTGTTGTTTCACTGTTGTTTGCTATAAGACATTTGTGTTTCCTTGTCAATTCTATGTCTTAACTGGATTGTTAGTCAATTGTGAAATTAAAATAATATTCGCTATTTGGATAAAAATGTTCTAACAGAACACACGGTTAGAAAAAGTAGACTAGATATTATCCTAGACGAAAATAAGAAAGAAAGAGAGATTAATCCTCAATGAGAGAAATCTCTTAGAGATACAGAAGTACTGTAGAGACTAAGATAGAAATATAGGTAAATATACTTCATATTGGAAAGGTTTTGGGAAATAAAAGCAATTTTTTTTATTTATTAAATTTTAACGTCCATTTATTATTAACTACGAATTTCAGGACGGGTTACCTATAGGTTACCACCCTTTTCTAGCCGGGATTGCGGCGATGCCTTTCCTTTTTTCTAAAGCAAAGCCACCACCCATAGTGCGAATCGAACCCTTTGGCATGGAGTGTTAAGTGCCCACCGGGCCTTAACAAGAAATTAATCTCTAGTTTCTCTCAAATACTTGGGGTTGCTTTGAATTTTAATATAATTATGACTTACTAGAAAGTCCATTTTTAAGAATATGCAGAAGTCCGTAATCCTAAATCCTTTAGAAATCGTAAATCATTTTTTCCTTCACAACATACAATACTGTGGTGCAATTAATGAATTCTTTATTTATTTTTCTATTATATTCTATTGGTATTATATTAATAGAAAGTCATCCTCATGTCAAATTATGTGCGGGATACTAAAGATATAAGAGCGATATGCTCTAATATGTATCTGTTTGTAACTCTCAACCGCCTCATCAAAATTGTTCATAAAAATACTTTCACATTTGCAGAAATAAGGTGAAGATAAAGAAAATGTGTGTCATGTTACTAAACGGCAGTGCGAGCTTAGTAATCAAGGACAAGTGAGATGTGTCTTTTTTAGTAGGACATAAAAAAGAATTTATGGAAGATGATTCTGACATTTTCTTTTCCCTGCTCACTTGAGTTTATTGGAAAAATAATACTCTGTCATAAAAAAGAAAATCAGCAAGTCCGTACGTTTTTACGGTCTTAGTTTACATATCTTAGGGGAAATTACAGGGGAAATTACCTCCACATGAGTCCGTTTATTTGCTGAAATAATGTCCGCTTGACAGAGCGTATAATAGCTTTTCTATGCGAATTATATGTTCCCTTCGAGAGAAATCATGTTTGAAAGGATGTTTCAGAATTCTAGCTGTAAAACCATAGTATATAATCACATAATATTAATAACAAATGGAGGTTTTACCTCGATTCCGTATTTGCCATTCTCAACTTATTTGACACTGTCTGACATTTAAGAAAATTTCTGAGCAAGAAAATGTAATGTCAACAAGTTTTTTTATATTATTTTGTAGTTTAATCTTTATTTAAGAGACCTCTAATGTTTAAATACTGCCTCATGTCGAATTGAAACAAGCTCGAGACTTTACTTAAATATCACTTCTTGGCAGAGAAAGGGCGAGTTACGAATTCCGGATGTTGGGAAATCGAACTCAAAGTTCTAGAAGTACTTCAGGATAGCAAAGGCGAATGTTTACTCTATGGAATGCTGATTTCTAAACCTGATTGAAAAGTATGCAATTGAAATTCAATGTTTTAATTATAATTTTTAAGAGTTATTTATGGGTAAAAAATGTTAGAAGGGGAGTTTCTGACCAAGGACATTTTTGAAATCGGACATTGAATTTTTCATACATGATGGCGTTATTTACATTAACTGGAAACTTTGAGAGAACTAAAAGTGAACCTAAGAAACAAGGCGAAGCGTCGTGTTACCTACATCTTTCTGATTCATAAAATAAAAAAAATTACGTTTTTCCAGATTTTTCCCTTTCCCTTCCAAGGTCCTGATATATAGAAACTATTTTCTATATAGTATTTATTATTCTGATACGAAGAACTGAATCGGCTTGAAGAAGTAATGTTTTGGCATACGCACATACAGCACATAGTGTCGATTTTTACATCCGATCACAGTCCCACTACACAGCAGTTTAAATTACTAGTTGCAGTTGCGTGTCCTAGCCATTGCCAGTGTCACAGTGTTATAAAGAGCTCCTGATTTTTCACCTCAAAACAGTGGTTTAAAGTCGTTTTAGTTCGTGAAAAATGGCAGAGAACCTGCCATAACTATAAACACTCAGTGTGTAAAGTTTCACAGCGTTTACTCCATCATTTCACTAGAAAAACTGTAAGTAAAATCTCATAGTTTTCGAAGTGATTTACGCTGTGCCCCAGGAGTGGGGGATTCCTGCTGCTGCCGGCCTAGGGGTCTACCCTCTGCCCCTGCTGAGAGGCTACTGTTTTCCATTCAAGGACCCGGCTTACTCCCTTCTCTCCAGCCTACTACTCCTTGGCTCAGGGGTAGCGCTCGTTACTCTCACGTCAAAAGTCCTGAGATCGTAGCTCGCAGTATCACCATATATTTTTTTAATTTTAAATAATACATTTAGCCATTTTTAGGGGTTAAATATTTAATTCATATATATATATATATATATATATATATATATATTTTGAATTAAAAATAAATGAAATAAAAATGAACAATAAAAATATGGAAGCATCCCATTCCAGAAAAAACTCCATACACTCCAGCACCATCACTTCAAAAAGATCAAGAGCCTCCGACCTAGCATCACCTAATATTTCCCCTGAAAAGAAGAAACAAGCCAAGACAGACGGCTCATCATCGAGTGCGTCATCAACCCGCCAGACCTACCGCCATCCTCCGCCAGTACAATATCAGCCAGACTTCACCTCACCCAACTCATTCCAACTACTAGCACCACAAGACCAAGATGACGATATAGAGCCGGACCAGGAAGACTTCAATGACTCCTGTGAACCACCACCTATAAATTTAAAGCCGGACATTGATTTCCTCGCCATATGCAACACAATAGCAACAGAAGTCGGCCAAACAACATTCACTTGCAAATCAAAAACAAATGCATTTTCAATTCAGGCCAAAAATCCCGAAACGTACAGAAAAATCGTCAGACTCCTCCAAGCCAAAAATTTGGAATACTACACTTACCAATTCAAAGAAAACAAACCATACAGGGTGGTCATAAGGCATCTACATCCCACAACGCCAAAAGATATGATTATTTCGGAATTGGGAAAACTAGGATTCCAGGTCCTAGATGCCTGTAACGTATTACAAAAAACCACAAGAACTCCACTCCCGCTATTCTTCATCAACCTAAAACCTGCACCAAACAATCGAGACATATTTTCACTGAAGACTCTGCTGTTTACAGCAATAAAAGTGGAAGAACCACATAAGAAAGAGGACATCCCTCAATGCACAAGATGTCAGAGCTTTAATCACACCAAGAAGTTCTGCTGGGTGAACCCCATGTGTGTGAAGTGTGCAGGCCCTCACCTATCGAATGAGTGCTCGAAAACCAGAGACACGCCAGCTATGTGCATAAACTGCCATCAAGCCCATCCTGCAAACTACCGCGGTTGTAGCGCCTACCAGGAGTTAGTCAAACGGAGAAGATCTAGGAGTGGACAACGTGGCCCTGCAAGAACCACTTCACAAACAGGCCCTGCAGCACCCAGTCAGGATACTACAACCTTCCCACCCCTACCGAAGCCTCCAGTGGACTATCAGCCTCAGCCCTCCAGTCAACCACATCCAGGAAGAACAACCTACGCCTCTGCGTTCCGGTCGAATCTTCCCAAACCACCTACAACCACCTCTGCTCCTACTCCTGGCCCCCATCGTCCACCTCCCCCGAGGGTTACCATCCCCCAACCCAAATCCTCCCCTGATTTCTCCTCAATCACAACCGCCCTTGTAAACTTAAATCAAATAATTCAAAACCTTCAAGCCCTCATATCCCCCCTCACTGACCTCCTCCACAAAGTGACCAGCATCCTGTCCGTCCTTCATCCATGACCGCGCTCTCCTTTAAATCCCTTTCAATCCTCCTTTGGAACGCCAATGGATTTCCAGCCCACAAAGACGAACTGACTCACTTACTTCAAGACAAAAACATTGACATAGCCCTGATTACAGAAACTCACTTGACTAACCGACTACGCTTTTTTATTACTGGATATAGGACATACAGAACGGACCACCCAGACGGTACTGTTCACGGGGGTACTGCCATCCTAATCAAATCCTCCATTTCCCACTATCCCGATCCTTCACCTATTGCCCTGGAATGTCTGCAGAGTACCACAGTTACCCTCCAATCCCCTACATATGTCCCGATTACCATTTCTTCTGCTTATTGCCCACCCAACAAAGCAGTCTCTTCTTCCGTCCTCAATTCCTTTTTCTCCTCTTTAGGTCCCAGATTTATTGCAGGAGGGGATTACAATGCTAAACATCCCGAATTTGGATGCCGAACCTCCAACTCTCGAGGTAACCTTTTTCACCAAACCATCCATTCCCACAATCTGAAAATCATTCCTCCTCCCAATCCATCCTACTGGCCTACTTCCAGATCCAAAGCTCCAGACATAGTAGATTATTTTGTAACACATGGCGTCAGACATGTTCCTTTCCATATTTCCAACCTATTTGATTTATCCACTGATCACAGTCCTATATTGCTTTCCTTTAACATTGATCCTAATCTTTTCACTCGTCCGCGCCGCCCATCCCTCATCAACGGCCCAGTTGATTGGCACTCATTTCAATCCTCCCTAAATTCCTCTCTAAACCTAAATATCCCTCTTAAGACTAAAGATGATATTGACTCGGCCATAAACAAACTGACTATAGACATCCAGACTGGACTCCTTATTTCTACTAAGAAATGTCCTCATAGATCACCTCCAGTAACGTATTTCCCCGATCATATACAATTCCTTCGAACCGAAAAAAACAGAGCCAGAAGAATATGGCAAAACACACGATACCCATCTGACAAGACGCGCCTCAACGTCGAGAGGATAACAGCTGGGCTAAAACCGACTCCGAAATTTCTGAATCCTTTGCATCCCACCTTTCCCAAGTATTCCGTCCCCACGAATCCATCCAAAACCCTATCCATTCTTTAAATGTAGCAGAATTCCTTGACTCAGCCTTACCGCTTTCCCCTCCTCCTTCATCCTTTCATCCTCACGAAGTTTCCCTAGCGGTCCACAAACTTAAAAACTGTAAGGCGCCAGGACCTGATCTTATACCCCCTTAATCCTAAAACGCCTGCCTAAAAAAGGTATCCTATTCCTAACCTATATATATAATGCAGTCCTTAGAACAACCTACTTTCCCACCTCCTGGAAATTATCAACCATTAAAATGATCCACAAACCCAAAAAACCTGTAAATTATCCTTCGTCTTATCGCCCTATCTCCCTCCTTCCCATTATGGGAAAAATCCTCGAAAGCTTCTCCTGAAACGTCTAATCCCCATTCTCGAACCCTGTTTCCCTTCCCACCAATTTGGATTCCGAATATCCCATTCCACTATCCACCAATGCCACAGAATAGTTGACTCCATCTCCTCTTCCTTTGAGCAGAAGAAGTATTGCTCTGGTGTATTCCTTGACATCGCGCAAGCATTTGATCGAGTATGGCACCAGGGCTTGCTTTTCAAACTCAAAAAAATCCTCCCCTCGACCTATTACCTAATAATAAATTCCTATCTTTCCAACAGATCTTTCAACGTATCGTTCGGATCATCTCTGTCTTCCTTCTTTCCTCAGCTTGCTGGTGTTCCACAAGGCGGCATCCTAAGTCCTATATTATTCCTTGTGTACTCTGCGGACATGCCCATCCACCATTCCACAACCCTCTTTACTTTTGCTGACGATACAGCCATCCTCTCATCCCATTCAGATCCTATACAAGCGTCCAAACATCTTCAATCCCATCTCCAACTGCTTGAACCATGGTTCATAAAATGGCGGATCAAAGTCAACCCAGAAAAATCCTCGCACATTACATTCACTCTTCGAAGATCCAAATGCCCTTCCGTCAATCTTTTCCAAAGAGAAATCTGTCAAAAAACCCAAGTTACCTACCTCGGCCTTACCCTCGACAAACGACTTACCTGGAGCCAACACATACAAAAGAAAAGACAGGAAACAAACAGACGTTTTAAACTACTATCCAGACTACTAGACTCTCGCTCCAAACTATCTTTACAGAACAAGAGACGGTTATATACTGCAATACTCCAACCTTCCTGGACGTATGGCTTGGAAGTTTGGGGGTGTGCCAAGCGATCCAATATCCTCAGAATCCATTCCCTCCAATCCAAAATACTCCGAAAAATAGTTAATGCTCCCTTCTATGTCTCCAACCTCACTATCCACAATGACCTAGAAATCCCCTTTGTCCAAACCTTGTCCCAAAACCGATACCTGAACTTCCACTCCCGTTTGCCTGGTCACAACAATCCCCTAATCAATAAGTTATCCTCATCCACCATTCCCGGTAACCCTCTCCGTCGCCTTAAGCGCAAATGGCCAAGAGATCAATTGTAGAATTAACACTTCACACTAATAGGTTTTGGCCAATGGGCTTTTTTCCCTATAAATCAATCATGACATTAGGCATATACAAAAGAATTATAAAAAATACTGTATGTATTGTATAATTTACAAATAAAGATATATATTAAAAAAAAAAAAAAAAAAAAATTACTAGTTAAAAGTTCCTACCCTAATTTTTGACACTTCAGCCGCTTCATACTTCTCATTAAGTCAATATATGGCATAATACAGACAAAACTCCACCTAATCTGAATTTTCGCTAATCCTTTCAGAGTTTGGTCCCAATTTGTTCGGATTATTCTACTGCGCTAACAATCTGCCGAAAACGTGATAAACAACCTTTTAGGGTCAGTGGGAATGTGTTATACTAACTGAATTATCATTATTTTTATAAATATACATTTTTATATATAAAGTAACATTTTTTTTACTATCTTATTTTTTGTCAATTATGTTTTCCCCTTTTTCTATTTAAATTTATTTCTTTATTACATTTTTTTTTTTCTAAAATCATATTTTTATTCTTTATATACGGTCATTATAATTTCTTCACTGCTATTTATATTTTTCTATTCCAAATTGAAATTTTTTAAATAAACGGTGGGAGTTGCTCCCCAAAATTGTTTATAACATTAAGCTATACTTGTGACGTTTCGAACCTCTTTAGGTTCATCATCAGGCATATTAAAATGCCAGTTTAAAGTCTAATATAATTGTGATAATTTCATGTCGAGGTCAATAATTTTGAAGATTGAGAGTAAAACGTTAAATCCAGTTAAGAATTTCATAATTGGTTGATTGGACAAGTCAGATTCACACTGATTGGATTTTTTGGGGAGCAACTCCTGCCAATTATTTCAAGAAATTATTGATCCTTTCTCACCCTCACCTTTAACTTAAAAATTAAAATCTTGTATGGACACAAAAATATGCATACCGCCTTTTGGAGTGGTCCAACATTAAGAATAAGTCGTAATAATAATAAGTGTATACTATTCATTAGAATTTATCCAATAACAGGAATCAAGTAATATATATGCTGAAAAGAACACCTGTTGAACGTGGCAGAAGTAAAAAGGTAGTAATTTTCCAAGGTGCCAATTTAAATTCCCTCCAAGGAAATTGGATCCTTTAAGAATTGCTGTGCCTTTTAAGCCACATTCCATTCAATTCGAATTATTTTGAAGCGCATGCGTTTTTGAAAAGTTATATCATAGATTTCTAATTATATTGGGCCTTTTGAGAAGTTATTTAGTTAATAGCATTCAAATTACATTCGATTTTTTGTTTCTTTCATAAGAATATAATTATTTTGGAGCATTTATAGGACTATGAAGTTATTTGATAGGATTCAAATGATTTTATTCTGTTGGCTCTTGAGAAGTTATTTCCCAAAATTCTATTTTTTCCCTTTTATTATAATATTTTAGTGTTTTTTTTAAAAGGGGGCGAGGTTGCTCAGTGGTAGAGCACTGGGCGTATATCCTGGAGGACCTGAGTTCAAATCCCGAGCAAGCACTAAAGATATTTATCTTCTAGTGTCTTCACTCATTGGTTCGATTCGGCCTCCCTGGCCGTCCCTAGGCTGACCCAGCCTATTATTAATTTATTAATGGGTACCTTGGTGCTAATGACCCTAGCAGTGAAAGCAGCAAAGTGGAAACTAAGGCGGCGGAGCATAGTACTGACCAAACTATTTCCCTATTGTGTCGTATGGTCAAGCATCAGACACCTCTATAGTATCTGCCCCTGAGGGCCTTCGTGGCCTGTTACGGGACTGATTTTTTTCTGTCAATATGTGTTTGATATTACATGTTGAAAGGAGTATTACATGTCCGTCTGTCCTGTGTCGTCATAAGATGCCCCTCAGAGCCTTCGTGGCCAGGTAGAGAGCAATTTTTTTTTTTTTTTTTTTTTTTTTTTAGTTTTTAAAAATGATTACATTACGTACAAATTATTTTAAATTTGTTGTTCTCATAAGGTATGTTTTCCATAACGTTCGAATTATTTTGGAGCGTTTGTCTTTTTGAGAAGTTATTTAATAGAATTCGAATTATTTTCCTTTTTTATGTATTTCAATTTCTTCTTGAACAAATGTATTTTTAAAAAATTATTGTTTTTGATTATAAGAATTTTGAAATTACAAACATTTTGGGTTCGAAATCGGAGCCGCAGGCCACTTTAGGCTCACTTAGCCGTTTATGGTTACCTGTATAGGGGACATTTTTGGCGGCAGCGGCATAGTACTTATATATAGATAGATATACTTATAAAGTAGGGATTTCTATTGGCTTTCATAAGAAATTTTCATTCAGGAAACGTGGGTTCGAGTCCCGCCAGTGGGTGGTTGCCTTTTTTCGGCGATGGGCTCACTAATTATATGCCCAGCTACAACATGGGTGTTTATAGTGGCAACCTGAATATTGCCTGGCGCTAATCGCCTAGAAGCTGTTCCCATGTCATTAATAAAAAAAAATCTGATTATTCAAACGCCGACGGTAATAAATAATATAACGGGTTACAATCTTAATTTAGCCACAAAAGACAATTCTACAATAGACTTCTTCCAGTAATTTTTTTTTTATTCGTAAATTTTCACCATCCGAGACATGGCTATTTGGGTCCATTATTAAGGGCGTCCCGTTTGCGAGCAATGTTTCGACATGTACACATGTAAATTAGTTAAAACGAGAGACTTTACATAAAGGGAATTAGATATGTCAATTTCTCTCTACCAATCTGTATATGGGAGTAATATCGGAGTTCTGTAAACTAATGTAATTATACTACAGCTTGTATCGGAGTCTGGTAGTGTAATGTGTAAAAGGGGAATTACCCCTTTTGCGGTACACACTATACTATTAGATTCCATTCACAGTCATCCCTTCTCCAAACATTTCAGGCAATTACATCTATTTTTCATTCCCTTCCGAAAATCAGGAATTAAATGTGCAAGTAAGCTGAGTTAACAACTTTATAGTATCTTTTGTGAATTCAAAATCGTTAAATTTCACAAGAATGTCAAAATTTGGTTAATATATCATTTCATTAAAAATCAGTAATAATAATAATAATACTAATATTTTCCTGATATTAAGCCCCACGTGGTTACGAAGAAAACTATTCCCTTATTCCAGAATTCATCGGTTTCCTTTGATATATGATTAACACTAGATTTACCACAGGTATAAATGTCAATAACAAAAAATATATTTTTACTAATATATATATATATATATATATATATATATATATATATATATATATATATATGTTGTTTTTTAAGCTACTTCGCTGGGAATTAAATGTGTTGTTCATTCGGCATCTGTCTCCAGCGGTCTTGCTCCTCCTATCATCGCAATATTTCGCCGGATTCCTCTCCGGCTTCTTCTGGCCTTCACTCATCCTTGCTGGTTAGTAAGGGAATGAGTCCGTCTTTTTTTTTCTTTTTTTTTTTTTTTTTTCCTAACCCCACTTTAGAGAAAAGAGAAATAAAAAGCATGCAAGTAAGGGCATGGTGAAAGCGAAAAGTGAAAGAAAACGTGCAAGAACGCAAAAGAAAACTAAGGACCTCGAACGCAACAGGCGTGCGTAAGGGCCACAGGTAGAGGGAGGATGAGGGAGGAGGTGTCCTTATTCTGCATTAATGCACTTGAAGGCGGTAAGTAAAGGAGAAAAAGGTGTAGGATTCCCAAAGGGAGGTATGTGTAATGTGCTGTGTGGGGCACAGCGATAGAGGAGGAGGTAAAACGAAAGATAGTCGGAGAGTAGAAGAAAGAAGAAAGGGGAAGAAGGTCAGTTATACTGTCTTACGTGTCAAGTGTCAGTGTAACTTGTGTTTGTTGGATTGTTCCTAGCGTGTTCTAAAATGTGTTGTGTTCTAGTACGTCTACTAGTCGTCGTGTGAACTCTGTTGGTCCTTGCCAGCGTCCTGGTCGTCCAGGTGGTGTGATGTCGTTAAAGAGTGGATTGTCATGGTACTTAAGTCCGTCAAAGAATTTGATGTGACGTCGTTTTATGAATACTGAAACTGTAGGGAGTTCTAAAAGTTTGTGTAAGTCGGGGGCTTTGAGTTTATTGTGTGAGGTGCTCCGTGTGACTGTTTTGAGTATTCGGTTCTGAAAAGATTGTAGTGTTCTGAGTATGGTGGGGTTCAGAAACCGAAAGAGTGGTGTGCCGGTCGTAGGACTCCTTTGTATATGAGTAGCTTCAGTCTGAGTGAGAGGTTTGGTGAATTGAGTAAGTAACCAACAGAGCGGGCTTTCGTCCTGACAAGCTTTAGCTTCTTGGTAAAGTGTGTGTGAAAACTGAGGTGTGTTCCTAAGTGTATCCCCAAGTAATTGATATGTCTTTTTAACTTGTTTCTTTTGTTTCTAACCCTGAAGTACTTGGGGCGTGCTCGTGTTGAATTGCCATGAAAGGCGAAGAGTAGTGCGTCTGTCTTGGTCGGGTTAACTGTGATGTGTATTCGTCGCAGTTCGTCTACTACGTCTGCGCAAACCTCTTCAGCTTGTTTTAATGCCTTTGAATGTGACATGGATGTGCTGTATATCGCGATATCGTCGGCGTATGCGGCTATTTTTGTGTTTGGGTACTGTTCACCGACGATTTCTGATGTGTAAATGGAAAAGAGTGTTGGTGCGAGTACTGACCCCTGTGGTACACCGCAGGGGATTGGGTGTGTGCTGGAGAGGCTTGCCCCTACCCTAACCGTCATAGTACGTCCGTATAGGAAAGAGTGCATTATGTTATAGAGTTGTTCTGGACATCCGTAAGTTCTGAATTGCTGCATGAGTATATTATGTGAAACAGAGTCAAAAGCTTTCGTACAGTCAATCGATATGAGTGCTGTAGTCCGGTTCATGAGCATGTTGTTCGTGATGTGTGATTGGAGCCTTACTAGCTGGTGTTCTGAACTGTGTGCAGGGCGGAAGCCGAACTGCTCAGCAGGGATTATATCCTCCTCTGCGCAAAAGTCTTTCAGATATCTCAGTATGATCTTTTCATACACTTTTGATAAATGAGGCAGTAGGCTTATGGGTCTGTAGTGTTCAGGTGTGTCGCCCTTTTTGTTGGGTTTGAGTAATGGTGTGATTATAGCGTGTCTCCAGTGTTCGGGGAAGTGTCTGAGGCGGAGGCATATATGTGTACGAGATAGTGTAGTCCTTTTCTCGGTAACTGTTTGAGTAGTATGTACTGAAGTCTGTCATGTCCTGGGGATTTATTCCCTCGTGTCTGTCTGAGTATGGCTGTCAGTTGTTTTGGTGAGACGTACATGTAATTGTCTTGTAGTGTAAGTCTGTATTCAGGTGTACGGTCTTTGTTGCGAGTCTGAGCGTCATGTGTGTAGTAGGTGACGAGTATGTCCATGAGTCCGTCCTTGGTCTGGGCTCCCTTTATACGCCTTGGGCGGAGATTGTGCGAGCCAATAAGCTTGGGGGGGCTGTGGGCCAATGGGGAGTCGGCTGTCTCCGTCCGCTTCTTCAGTTGTCCGTTCGGGGCGCTGATGGTCTTGCGTGGGTGGCTTGACTTCTATCCTCTTCATGATGGGCCGCCATGTGTTGGAAAGGATGAGTCCATCTTCTCTATTGAAATTGGCCGGATACTTCTGGATTTCAATCGCCTCCCTGATTTGTCTTCTGGTCAGAGCGTCTTCTTTGGCTAGGGTCTTGGCTTGGTCAAAGAGGATTTGTTTGGGGCACTCTTCTCCGTGTGTTGCCACTGCAGAGTATTTCGTGCGTCCCAGCCTGTAGTCAGCAGCGTGCTGTCCAATCCGGGTGGCTACCTTCTTCCCTGTCTGTCCTATATACACCTTCCCACAGTCGCACGGTAGAAGGTATACACCCTGGTCTTGTAGCCGTTGCTTATCCTTACAAATATTGCGATGATAGGAGGAGCAAGACCGCTGGAGACAGATGCCGAATGAACAACACACACATATATATATAAAGTAACATTAGGTCCATTAAATGTATTCTCTACTTATAGCTACAAAAGTCATAACATCTTTTAGGAAAGCAAATGTTATATGTAGTAGGACTTTTTAAATTGAAATTGTACGACCAGTCAAAATGACTGCTCTGGTAAATATAGTGTTAATTAAAAATAAAAAATAAGTAAGAAGGCCTTGTTTTACATTTTTCAGTGCACGCATTTCAAAACTTTCTTTTGTGTGTGTTTTTTGTGTGACAACCACCAAGCGATCATTAAATACTTGATTAAAGAGCTATTTGAACTGATGTAATATTAATTAATCCTCATGAGTTTTTAATTTTAATACTAGAGTATAATGAAGTGGATGTATAAGACCCTATTTACAGCTTTTCACCGGTCTTAGATATATATTTATTTTTGTGACCAATTTAGAATTAATTTTATCCCGGCTGGTTTTGGCTTTGGATTAAGTTTTAATTCATTTTAAATTTTAATTATCAGTTCTGTAGAGCTTTAAATTCAAAATGCATAAGGATTTGGTCGGGATGATCCGCTAGAATTTCCTTAATTGAAGAGGTCGTGGCAAAATAGTGCCAAGCAACATTTTTAACAAAACTTAACTGTAGCTGCTTTATGTTGGATATTATGTGGGACTATCAGTTGAAGTGCTTAGCGCCAGCAATATTAATTAGGATACAGTTCTTGAAGTCATATTTTAGTACCATTCGAATCTTTGTTTTACGGTATTACGGTGATTCTTTCATTGTATGATTCAAGTTAGTAGGATGTATCGGTTCATCAGGAATGAGTGAGTAATTCTTGTGAGTCCGATCCTAAAGCGAGTCAGGACTATTTCTTCTTTTTTCGATTGTTGTCTTCCAAGGTTTTACATAATTTTTAAGTGGTATAATTTATTCTTAGCTGCAGTATCCCGTGTGCTCCGCCATTTTTATAGAATTTCATATTTCACATAACCTACTAGGTCACTCTGAGGTATTCTGCAATATTCATTACCTACGCATATCGCTTCTCTAGCCAGCTCGTCTATTGCTTCATTACCCTGTATTCCGCTGTGACTGGGAGTAAAACAAATATTACTGTTTGCGGCTGATGATTCAAATGTTTAATAGCTTCTTAGATCTCTATAATCAGTGGACGTTCGGAGAATGGATTACTCATCGATTTTATGAGCCCTGAGGATAGCTAATAGTTCTGCTTTATAGTTGCTAAAGTTGGGTTCTAAAGTGAACTAGTAATTTCTTCTGAAAAAATGACGGAGCCTACTCCATTATATTCCTTTGAGCCATCAGTAAAAACGTCTTGTTCTTTTGGCAGCTCATTAAAACTAAAAACTATGACTAGTTTCATGACTGAATGAGTAAACATACGAGTAATTAAATAAGCACGGCTAATTTCAATATTTTTAGGTTTCAACTTGTGATATATTTATGTATATATATTAGGGTGGTCCAAAAAAACTCAAGTTTTTTTTAGATACCTAGGGAACCTCCCACTTTGTTACATCTAATAAAAGAATAATCTATGCAAAATCTTAGCACTCTAGAAGATATGGAAGGTAGTGCTCAACAACGTTTAGTTTTCATAAATTTCTATAAAACACTTAAGTTTAGAAAATTTTTGTTTGTTCATTTTTCAGGATTCAGGAGTTAAAAAAGCTGTTGATCTCTTTATTACAGTCGATAATAAAACTTTTCAGCATTTTCAAAATGAGAGTACTGGAATGTAAAGGAGTTATAACACTTCAAATATTTGTTACTTTCGGGTATTTAACGCCTTTTTTGTTTCAGGATTGTTAAAATGAAACATTTCACATAGGAAGATCATTGTACTTTTTCATCTAGTAGAAACTGATATAGAGAACTGGGCCAGTGAAAGTAATCTAGTTTATTTTTTGAAAGTGTGATTTTTAGTTTGAACTATATTTAAATCAAAATGACAGCGCTTAAGACGCGTCTGGCACTCAGTGTTCGCATAATCGGTATCAAGAACTTAGAATATTAAACAAAGAAGAACAAAATTCCTACAACAAAATAAGTTTTGTTAAGATTCCACTTTTTTTAAGAGGTAAAAAATTCTTTCAAGAAAGCTTGTTATAGCACAATTGAAGAATTGACTGAAGTTTGGAGTAAAGCACTAATCCCGACTAAATATACCAACGATTCGATTAAAAAACTTGAATGTGTGCATTCACAGTGGCTACTTATAAAGAAAAATAAAGGCAGAAAAACAAAGAACAAATGAGCAATCATTTGTAGGCAAAATCGGAAAACCTTTTGACATTGCCCATTCAGATGCTCTAATTATTATGAAAATACAACAAGACGATTTTCAACTGGCCAAAAAACTAAGAGAAAAATGATCATTTCATCTCAAGGCAAAGAGTATATTAAAAAAACTAGAAACATTTTAAAAATAAGAGGAGAGAAGAGAAAAGTGTGTTTCTGCTGCAAAATCCACGTCTTCTTCTATTAATCCACTCGATGATGACAAATGATAGTTCAAGTGCCAAAAGCATTTCTAAAAATGGTTCTGATGATAAATTATATCAACCTTCGTCCAAAAAAGAGTTAGAAAAAGTTTTAGGTGGCAGGAGCGAAGATTTTTCTGAACCAATCGCTAAGAAGAGCCTTTAGGCTCTTGGAGCCACTTCCGAAGACAAAATTTAAAGACTTAATTTTTTATTATGGTCTCTATTATAAAATGTATTTATTTTTAACATGGTTTCTAATGTAAAATAACCAAATAAATTTGAGTTTTTGTATCCTAACATGTCTTGCAATTTTTTTTAAATTGTAAAAAAATTCCCATTTTCATTTTTTAAAACAGCATTGAGCACTGCCTTCAAAGTGACTTATGACCTTGAAATTTTGGTTCCTTACTTCTTATATCAAATAGAAAAGAATTGGGGGGTCCCGTGGCTTTTATATTCAACTTGAGTTTTTAGCATAGGATCTTGGACCACCCATATATATATATATATATATATATATATATATATATATATATATATATATATATATATACAACAAAGTTGAAGTTTTATGTTTATTATATTTTAAATGATTTATGTACACTTATGACATTCAGAGCCTCTGAGATAAGAGATTAAAAGGCGTTAATGTCTGAGGAAAAACTAATTTAAAAAAAAAAATACATTTTTTTTATTAGCAAAATCAATTGAATAAATTATAGGTGATATTTTTCATCATTTTGTTTGTTAGAAAATGTATTTGAGTACCTACTAATTGCATCAGAATATCATAGTTGTTAGTAATAATGTGTATTAAGATGTCTATTTTTAGAAATCTAAAATGGATTTTTAATATCATTATGTCATAATGAATGAATGCCTTTAGTTTCTGATACAAAATATCCAAGACGTGTAAGTAATATTTGTTGTCTTCTGATTCATAGTGATTTGATTAGAAACATTTAAGGAAAATAATAACCTTTATTTAACCTTAAAAAGTGTCTACGAATGAGATTTCTGCTTTTAAATTGCACTAAGCGGAGGAATTAAAGATATTTTATTCTTTCGTGAAATTGAGGTGACAATATGATGAGGAGCGACGCCTGCCAGTGCGATTGCTATCTGCAAAACCTTGTTTTCTCCGCGTGGCTATATTTGATCCCGCGTTTTGATAATGTCACCATAGAAACCCCCCCCCCCCGGGCAAAAATAATCGTTTCTATTTTCTTTATCAGCTTCAACCTAAATTGGAAAGAGGGAAACCCTTTTTATGTTACGAGTGTAATATAGTAATCATCATTTCAACCTCAGCAGTCTGAAAATGAAGCATTAAAATGTAGGTACAGTTTTTGACTTTAATTTTATTGTATTTGTACTTGTAAATAAGCCATTGGAGCTAAAACGTTCACTTGCCAATGAGAATTGAGAGAGGAAGAGGTTGCGTAAGTCTATCCAGCTATATAAACATTTGGGTATTCCGACAAATTACCGGATTTTTTTTTTTTTTTTTTTTTGCTGTAACCAGGAAGCATTAGGCCAATAAAGCAATTGGTTTTGTTGCATGGCCAGTGTCGTCAATTTATATAGTGCAATTGTTGCTCATTGCACGGCAGTAGCCGGTGAGGAGCACACGCGATCGCCTGCTTACAATATGGCAACTATGTGTCAGTTAGAGTGTATCTCAGCATTTAAACGTATGTTTTTCCAATTAGTAAAGTGAAAACGCTAAATGATCATTAAGAGAATGGTTAGCCTGTTTGGTTGTAACATAATAATTTCTTGCACGCAAAACACCTGGAGAAAAATTACAGTGCTATAAAAACTGCAAAACATAAACTAGCTAAGTTATAAAATGGTTTAATGCGTCCCAGTAAATATAGACTTCAATACTTCGTTACAATTATATGTTTTATGGCGTGTCAGCTTTTTAGCCATTAACGCCAGTGAAGATATAATCATAAATATATATAGCCTTCCTCTGCAATGAGCAACATAACATTCATATTTTGTATTGAATTGAGCTTGATAGTAGAGAAATGTGAAGAAAAAATTGCGAGAAACATTAGCAGCTCTTGACTGCTGGAGACCTCGACGATACATGTGACCCATCATCCTCCAAATTGTACAGAAGTCAACTGTGGTCAGCCGCTTGTAACTACTCGAGTAGTGAACGGTAGGGAAAGGGTTAAGGTAACTGTACAGTCTCAGGCCCTGTGACCCTTCATGGTCTTGTACAGCAGAGTTGGGCAAACGTTAGCGCGCGCTAAAAGCTGATACCTCTCCGCTAATTTAGCGAAACTGTGGAAAGCCAGCGCTAATAATTAGCGGTTAGCGGCGGCAGTGCGCTAACCACTAATCTATTTATGAAATATCGTAATTGCTAATAGCTTAAGCTATAGTTACAAGTTGTAACTATAGCTTAAGGTATTAGCAATTACGATATTTCATAAATAGATTAGCGGTTAGCACACTGCCGCCGCTAACCGCTAATTATTAGCGCTGGCTTTCCACAGTTTCGCTAAATTAGCGGAGAGGTATCAGCTTTTAGCGCGCGCTAACGTTTGCACAACTCTGTTGTACAGGGTTTCCCACCCTCTGGGAGGGACTCAAGGACTGACTGGTTCATGAAATTCAAACATGACCTGTGAAATCCTTAATGAGTAATTTCAGCGATTGGTTGAAAGCGTATGGCAAAGCTTGATAAGCTTCGAGAATAACCTCATGAAGAAATTTCTGTCAATTGTAAAATATGAGTTATAGTCCTCCAATCAATGCCGCTGAGAGGCTCGCTTTTCAATATTATTACTTATAATTTTTTATTCTAGAAGTTGCATTTCTAAAAAAATCAAAGGAGGTATTTTTGTGTAAGGCAATGTTAGCAGAACATGTAAACAAAATAAATGATCAAAATCGGCCACCATTTGTCAATTGGAATGGAATGGCCCATAAGGAGTCATTTCTGAGCTATGGTTCCGCTGACGCTTTTCTTCCTCATGACTCGAAGATCCGAAATATGCAATAAAACAAAATCGGACCTTGAATAACATTTCAAGGTCAATTTTACGGGGGTTAATATGGGGGTTATTCTTCCCGATCTCGCATTGGAGAATCATCTGGCCAACGGATAGACCACGTTTAAGACTCACCAACGTTCGTAGTTGATAGGTACTTTACAATGTACAGTTACATGCGTTATTTTTTTGTCATTATGTAATATAATGTTCGCAATAAATCCAATATATCACAACACATACTTACCGTTGTAAAAGAGAACATTAAGTACAGAGGAATACCAAGTCGTCTAATTCGGACTAAGTCCCAGTGGCAATGCTTCATACTTCTGGCAGACTTAAAAGCCAAGTATTAGTTAGGGGTATAATGAAGTTTTAGTACCCGACCGTATACGTAGGGCTTAGCTAAGTATATCGGGTATCCTATAACCACTATAAATTGGCTCCTATCGCGGCCTCTATCTCGGCACAAATTGGTCGCTTAGTTCAATCCTTTCCTAAGCCAATTACTAAATTACTGCCGTTACTCCGTTATTATCACTATATACATTTTAACGTCGGCTTTATCTCGCAATTTCTCTCCTTGTTTCCAACAATAGGCTTGTGCATTGTACGAACTTCCGTTTATTGGTATACCGTAAAATTGGGTCACATTAGTACAGTATGGTGAAATTGATACAGACCTATACTGCAACAATATTTTCCTTTAACTGACATCAATAGACCGAACTTCGCCTAAAGAACGCGAATAGACAAATATAGACCTTTATATTTGTCTCTGGAGGAACATCTTACCGCTATTCAGCATTGGAGTGAAAGATGGAGAATTAAAATCAACCCTGAAAAATGTAAACAGGTAACATTCACTCTAAACCGGAGATCATGTCCTACAGTCTACCTCAAAAACACTCCACTACCAACATCCAGCGAGGTTCGATATCTAGGATTATACCTTGACAGCCGAATGACATGGAACCATCACACAGGACTGAAAAGACAAGAACTGAACAAAAGATACGGACTACTTAGACGACTCTTTCGACCCTCACCTAAATTATCGATTCATAACAAACTTACAATATATAAAACAATTATTCGACCCATGTGGACATACGGCCTTGAACTCTGGGGTGTGCAAAAACATCCAACATCAACAGAATACAGACATTCCAGTCAAAAGTCCTTCGTAAAATTGTAAATGCACCCTTCTATGTACCCAACAAAACCCTTCACAATGACCTTAACATTTGTCCTTGGCCTTGCTAAAACCCGATTCCAAATGTTCCACTCCAAATTGTTTTACCATCGTAATCCTAAAGGTCTTTCCTATAGTCCCAATCCCATCCAGACAATCCTCACAGGCGGCTCAAGAGACAGTGGCCCCGAGACAACTTACTCACCTGATCTTATCGTGACCATTAAACTATTTACTGACACATCTCTGGAAGTGCCAACAGTGGTTGTCTTCTTCCATATTTTGAATGTTTTTTATTTTATTTTACCGTTTTTGTCAACTTGTACATAATATCTGCACCAACAAACTTGATAATTGTACTGTTAATAATTTATAAAGATTTCAAATAAATAAATGAAGAAATAAAAAAAAAATATATATATTTGTCTGTTCACTTTCAGACGAATATAAAAGCATATATAAGGAGTATAGGATTATACCAATTTCACCACACTATATTTATGTGATCCCATTTTACGGTAAAACATTTCCAAATTGACAATTTGTAACTTTTCCAAAACCGGAAGATTATTAAAACACGTAACTATTTTTTTTTTTTTTTTTTTTTTTTTTTGTTTGCGTGTTTAACGGCGTATCAAAAATTTGGCTGTTAACGTCGGGCTATCTACAGGTGGCTACCCTTTTAAAATGCCTACAGCCCGTTGTCGGTCACTCATTCAGCTACTGGTCACGCCCGTTATTGCTTAACTTCGGTGATCAATGGGAACCTGTGCACATAAACCCTTCAGGTCCATTGTCCAGCCGGCTGGACATAACTTCTTTACTTTGTATCACACCGCCTATGGCCGATAGATGTTTACTACCGCTTTGGTTTGAAGCTCTATGTATTTTTCTTCCACTTGACATCTAATATAAAATGATTCCATTCGATTTTGAAAGGTTATGTGTAAAATCTTCTCTGCTCCACCACGGGTAATCAAGGATTCTAAAAGTTATTGACTTTTCTTTACATATTTAGTCCAAATGGTTTCTTTTTAGTGAATAAAACTCCTCCGAATTTAATGTACATGATCTTTTTAAAGGTTGAAAGTTCAATATATATATAGACACATTTTAAATAGATATAAATATGAGTCACCGTTATTTTCGTGAACTATGGGTTCAAACACGTAACGTTTTCTAATCGGCACTTCAAGGATAGTAAAAAAAAAATGTTACATAAATAATTTTTTTAAATATGAGAAAACAAATCCACATCACAATATTTATTTTGTTGAAATTTGATTTAAAGTAATGAAACTTTGAAATTTTTCATACACTAAGATATTATGTTCAGAGCTATCGTTTCTGTGAAGTAGCTCTTACAAAAAAAAAAATACATAAATATTAGGTAGCCAATTGGCTTTAACTCGCACAAAAAAAAACTCCATGCAATGGAGAGTCGTTGAAATACGAGACTCGAATTCTGGAACTACTGTGTAAGTTTCGGAATAAATTAGCACTAAAATACACATTAAGCGGGACATAAGTTACTCTTAAGCGACACAAAGAGCAATATAAAGTTAATTTAGTGAGAATTTTGATTTAAGCTGCCTACCTCGGAGTAAATGTCCTTCTTTATGAAGAACAATACATTCTGCTCGGTGACACTCCGAAAACCCAGTGCTCTGCATTATGAAGATAAGCATTATTTAGAGCAATTTATAAGAGAAACGCTCTCAACCATCTTTTGCTAGTGTTTACTCTTGAAAATCAGCAAATAAAGCGCTTAAATGTATGCAGTTTATATAGGGAAATTATACGGCCAATCTTTCCTCTTTGAAATGTTTAATTTCATACTACCAAAGTGCTTTCGCAACGAGGTCTCATCCTCAGTGCCTGTTGAAGAAACATAAGAAAAGAAAAACTATTCAAAAATCTAAAAAAAAAAAAAAAAATTACAACAAAGTTAGTTTCTTTCGAAAACTAAAAATCGGAAAAAAAGTTAAAATGTTAAAAACAAATTAAACAACAAAAGTATTTTGAGCCCAAAAGCAACTAATACATAAAATTAAAACAAAAAATCTTTACAAGACACATACACGCAATTACTAGATTAAAAAAATACTTATATTAACCCATTTGCTGATACTAACACATATTTTTGTGCTGGACCGATGCACAGTGGGATCAAACGACATTTCGTGTTTCAAAAAAGGCAAGAGGCTCTAAATCTTATCCGATTTCAATGCATTTTTTTTTTAAATGAATGCTATTAACACTTAGGAGATGTCAAACCAGATTTTGGTTTTTTGTTTGCCCTGTTTATGGGATAGGGGTCGTCAAACAACTGTCTCCTATGTATATATAGTATACTATATATATATATATATATATATATATATATATACAGTAGAACTTGGATAATTCGAACCCCTAGGGACCGATAAAAAAGTTCGAATTGTCCAAAATTCGAATTACAAAAGTTTTTGAAAATAAAGGGCTAAAAAATCGAAGTTCATATTTTCACATATTTTAATTCTTAAAAAATACATACATTTTATTTAAAGAAAAACAAACATTTCATGAACTGATGATAACGCACTAAAGTAATAAATAATTTATCAAAAAAAGTTAAAATAAAAGTTTATTGTATTGGAAAAAAGTCATTTTCATGGGCAAGAATGTTTTCTTTACTTGTCAGCTAAGTTGATAAAGTGTTAGGAGGAATTCCAAAGTCCTTGGCAATTTCAGATATTTTCTTTATTCCTTTTTCAACTTCATTAATCGCAGCTATTTTTTCTGACAACGTTAAAGTTTTATAACTTCTAAGCTTCGACATCTTAAGTCAACAACTCACTGAA
This sequence comes from Gonocerus acuteangulatus, assembly GCA_946811695.1. Classification (NCBI taxonomy): domain Eukaryota; kingdom Metazoa; phylum Arthropoda; class Insecta; order Hemiptera; family Coreidae; genus Gonocerus; species Gonocerus acuteangulatus. The sequence continues at coordinate 69,428,530 of OX328127.1, read as the reverse complement.
CTGCATTGTACACCAGAAATTAAAGGCACAAACAATACAACAGATGTAGGCGCTGACTGACTAATAACTGAATAAGAAATGAAGATGGGAGGGAATTCTAGGATAACACTACAGGATGGTGTATGTAACAGTTACATACGCCATCCTGTCGTGTTATCCTAGAATTAGTTACATTGTAACTACAACCCCTGGAAGGGAGGAAGCGTGACCCTCCACTTAGCAGAACTCCTAGACTCCAAGAACTAGACTATGAGACCGCCGCGCTTGTTGTCCCGGAACACCTACGTCCGTATCTTAGTATCTCCGCCTTACCCGAGGGGAGAATATTTTCACAAGTGCATAGGTTTTATTTAATTTTCTTTTCCTATATTGCAAAATTGTGTGATAAATTTGTTACATAGAATAATCATTAAAAAAAGTTTATCTTGTATCAGGAACAGATATTCTTTTAAATAAATAAATAAATTAGAAAAAAAAAAAATCACAAGATTTAAAATCGACCGCCTCTCTGTCCACTTCCCATTGGAGGTGGAGGCTCGTAAAAAATTCGAATTATCCAAAATTTTATTCGAATTAACCACGATTTTTTTACATTGTTTATGCCCTAAATTCTAGGGACCGAGATAAATATTCGAATTAAAGACGATTTCGAATTATCGAAGTTGGAATGATCCATGTTTCACTGAATATAGTATATATATACTTATACTATATATATATATATATATATATATATATATATATATATATATATAGATAGATAGATAGATATTCTTTCTGAAGTTGACCATATTAGTTCAAATTTCGATGCTCTCTACTATGTCCATCTTTCTACCCTTGTTAAGTCTATGGTGTACTTCGATGTCCAAGGTATGTTGAGTCATGTTCGTCCGGAATAATGTGCCATTTAACCAGCAGCATTTTTCGTTTACTTTACCTATATGATGATGAACCTTAACCAACCATCTTCAATATCCTGAGTGGCTGCTTCAGCGGTAATAACATTATTTTTTTTTTTAATTTTTAATCTAGATATTAACAGAACATTTTATAATCAATTTTCTAATCGTTTTGTGTAATTCTAGCCTCTAAGTATAAAAGCAGTTTAAAATAACTAACTGCCCCTCCTACGCTTAAAAAAAAAAATAAGTAATAGAATTTCTGATTTAGGAATAGCATTTTTTTTATTACCATTACTAGATTTTAATGTTCAGTGTAGTAATCAAAGAGAATAGCACGGCTGTGAATGTTTTATACTCCTGAATCCTAAGCACACATTAATTTTTTTTTTTTGGGGGGGGGGGTTTCATAAAACTTTTCATTTATTAAATTTAATCAGTTTTTATATCTTCTGATAACTACGGATATCAAAAGTTGTTTTATTAAATTGGAGCAAATCGCCTTCGTTGCGATGCTCTTTAAAATAAATAAATGAATATATATTTATATTAAATACACACGACAACTTGTGGACATTTATTTAAAGAAGTAAAGTTTCCAGATTTATTGGCGTTCTTTCCTGAACCCACGTTAATAAAGTTTTCAAATTAAAAACTGCCTCACAAAAAAGACAACAGTAAGTAGTATATGAGAATAAATTAGTGAGTAGGTATGAAATATTTTTTAAGTTTTTAGATAATTGCAGGACATCTTTAATAATGAGAAAGGAGAGTTACTAATCTCGGAGTAATATTACTTTCTAAACAAAAAGCGAATAAAATGAGAAAAGTTTGTTAAAAACGACAAGAAACATTTGCCTAATATGAACTCTCATTTAATTTACATTTGCGCTTGAGAAAAACACATTTATCGCTTAGTCTTACATTAGGTACAAATGACAATAGCCAAGAGAAAATGTGTATTAAAATAAAGTTTTGGTTGTTAAAATTCAAAATATAAATTTTAGCAGCAGTTTTAGGGAAAAATATATATCGAGCTTCTCCAATCGCTTCTTATGGGAATGTCCAATGACGATTTTTATAGTGGAAGAAACGTTAATAGTGGTTTGTGGCCGCTATCGTGTTAACAGACACACACGCATATATAAATCAAATTGAAATTAAAGTGTGGCTGACCTGCTTTAAGTGTGAAAAAAAAGGACATGGAAAACCACATCTCAAGACACTAGGGGTGATGAAGTAGCTATGCAATGAGTAAAAATACGACTTACTAATAAGATCTTTATTCATAAGAGAGTTTAGATCTGAATACATTGTTTGTGATGAAAATCTTTATATTAAAAATATTTTCACTGAATGCAGAACTTAAGAAGTCGTTCGGAACCAAATGTACATGGTCATCTCGCAGAGTACTGTGTTTTGTTTTTAGCACTTTCCTCCGAAGGAAAGTAGCTATTGAGGTTGGACTCATGACGGAATTTTTGAAAAATTCCTTCAAATCTTTATCGATCCTACCTAGTAGACACCGAAAATGACCCCCGTTAAAATTTATTTATATATATATATATATATATATATATATATATATATATATATATATATATATATATATATATATATGTGTGTGTCTGTTAACACGATAGCGGCCAGAGTTTTTGTTTTTTCGTCACGAAACTTGGTATATAACATTCAATTAGCAAACGATTGAACGAGTACGTTAACCACTAAAGTCGGTCCACCGGAAGGGGGGGTTTACACCGAACCCAAAACACTAATTTGACTATGTCAGCCGTAATATTTGTTATATTTCAACGAAACTTGGTATTCGTAGTGGTAATATAGAGAGAAAAGTGAGATATAAGAATGAACTATATCGGTTCATTAGAAAATGTGGCTCCGGAGTAAAGGAGCCACATTACCAATTCGCCACTACCAGCCGTGATTTTTGGTATATTTCGACGAAACTCGGTATTCGTAGTGGTAATCCACAGGTAAATATGTGTTGTAAAAATAAACTAAATCGGTTCATTAGAAGGGGGGGTTTACTCCGGACCCAAATTACTAATATACTCATACCGGTCGTAATTTCTGCTGTATTGTAACGAAACGCGGTATACGTCGTGGGTAACTCATGAGAAAGAAGTGTTGTAAAAATGAGCTGAATCGGTCATTCGGAAAGCGGGGGTTTAATATGTAATACATTTCAATAGAAAAGCCCGCCAGACGTAGGTTCACAAAGCCGCCGCAAGGAACGCTTTCTACCACCAGAGTGACAGTATCCTGTTCCTGCGTTAGATCAAAATACGATAATATGAGGTTTTTAGTATTTATTACGTAGTGTAATAGGTACCATGTGTAAACATAACTCTGGAAGCAAATTACTAATTGATCTGTTACTCATTACACATTTAAAAGAGAACTATTCATGTTTTTATTTTATTTATGTATGATATTTTAAGCAAATTGTTCTGGAAAGCAGTCTACACTACCCAAATTCCGAGGAAAGTGCTTAGTTATGCACCTCCTGCGGGGCGGACTTTTTTTATTAAGGCACTTCAACCATCAGGGTCATTGGTGCCTATGTAATGTATGTGCGATTGAAAATACATTGGCTTAAATATGCCATAGAATGTACTTCTGGATCAAAATATTTAACCAAACTAATATATATGAATTAAGTAATTTTAAATAGAGAAGATAACGTAAAGATTAAAAAAGGTTAGAAAATACTAAATAAATGTATTTTAAGTTTACACTCTGGATAACACACACACACACTCTGGATAACACATGCACAGATATAATTTTAATTATCATTTATATTTTTGTGAACAGAGCTCTAAGGAATGTCAATGTTCCCTGAAACAATTCATGGTCGTCTCCAAGTGTATCAAAGAGAGTACCATGAATGTCCAGTTGATTTCGAATCTCCTCGTCCGGCTCTACAGTCCTCGTCCGGGCTCTACAGTCCGTGAAAATATGCTTAATTGATAGATCTGCACCACATACTGTACATTCAGGCATTTTTCCCGCCTGAATATGTAAGAATGGGTGAGATTAGTATGGCCAATTCGCACTCTCGACAGAACCACCTCATCGTGCCTACCGTCTTGAGAAGAGGTATTTCATGCAGAGTACTATGAATGGAGCCGTATAGCGTTGAGAGCTACTGATCGTTAATATAAAATATAATTAGCTTAATTAAAATGAAAATTTAGCAATCTTATACCTTGAAATATTTTACCTTAGTTTTATTTGATTCGGTTATGTTTTTTTTTTGTTTTTTTTTTGTTGTTATTATTATGTATATCTTATTTACAACACTGGTTTTATTACTATTTAACAAAGTTTATTTTATTTTCATTGATTATTTATTTTTCTCAATTTTTACCAATATTATTTCTACCTATGACTTTTTACAAATACATCAGGCAACAATGCTCCGCGTGACTATATGGTCTTAACAAAAAAAGCAAAATGGCATGGCTTAGAAGAATTCTCGGATTAGTAGCTTGGAAAACTGGCTTGAAATTAAAGGCATAATAATCTGATTATAAAATCAGTTTAATTATTTAAATACTACCATTTACAATAAATAAAAATGAATGATGAAGAAAAAGATAGGCTCGTTCATTAAATGAAATACTTTAATTTCTAAAAGATAGAATGGAAAGCATTCGGTTCTAGGCTGAAGGAGGTAAATCAATGTTTTACTTTCTGAGAGTTTATCACTGTGTAAGTAGCCGGATGAAGAGAGATTGTCGGACTCCAGGTTAAATAAAGAGAGAGAAACGCAACTTCACTCTCCTTATCTCTTATCAAGAGAAAGGGAGAGATAAATTAGAGATAAGATGTTTGGGACAACTTAAACAGGCAAAGTCTCTCTACAGCTGGAGTGAAAGGACTAGAAAGAAAATTCATTAAGTGTCCCGACACCACCTACACCGCTCTCAACACATACTAATTTAACTTCATAATTCCCCTTGGTCTCCTTTCTATTTTGGGAAGTGTTCTACTATTAGTGCAAAAAAAAAAATTGAATCATTGTCCCTTATGCGAGAAATATTGTTTCGGTTTGGTTATCCAGTTTGATATGCGCAAATCAGCTTTGAAAGAAAGAATTCATAATAATTAAAATCTTTAAGAATAACATATAGCTACTATCGGCGGAAAATGAGGGTAACAGTGTTTTGTATAGGCTCTGTTGTCGAAATTTTCCATTTGAGATGTGGAGCTCACCATTGAATGAAACAGTTTTCAGTTAACTGTGCAATTTAAATAAAATATTTATAATATCAAAGAATTAAAACTTTTAAATTAAGACAACTGAATTTATATATATATATATATATATATATATATATATATATATATATATATATATATATATATATATATATATAAATGGAATACAGAAATACAAATATAAATAAAATACATATTTTTTTAAAGACTAAAAATGCAGCGAAGCTCTGTATTGACAGATAAAATTAAATGGAAAAATGGATAAACATTTCTATATTTTTGATTTGTAGATCATTTGAAATGGTTGATATGCTTAGGGTCCTATTCGTCAATGTTTCATACAAGAATCGAGTTGAATTGATCGAAATAGTATCAAGAAAAACTGACACTTCTGTAGTATCTATTGTTTCTCTCCAAAATGTAAGGGTTTTGTGATGTGGGCAGCAGGCACAACTTTTCTTTCTATAACCTTTCTTTCTATTTTTAATCTCTCGTTATCCAAAAATGTTTGGGTTTACAAGAGTCCTTTTATAATCACTAACAGATTACAGCAAACTTATTGAAACAATAATTAAAAACACTAACATACACATACAAATGTCTTTATTTTTTAGTGCTAATGACCATCCTAGTCGATGAACAAAAATTTAAAGCCAGCCAGCTCATTTATTTTTTCTTCGCTTATTGTTTTTTTTTTTTTTTACATTTATTTTTAACGGCTAACGTTTTATTAGTAAAATAAATACTAAATTATTACGCAAGTACTTCAACGTTTTAAATGTTATACATGTCACACTTTATTTATATTTTTTTTCTTACTTATTTTTTCTTTTTTTTTTTTTAGGACACTTCTATTCCTAGTTAATAATTAGATGTATATGTAAAATCACAAAAATATGTAAGAGTACATAACTATGTATGTATAGCTGTATAACTATTTTTAATGTTGAATGTATATGTGTAATTGCAATGGTATTGTGTCAGAGTAGGGCACAAATCGACTAAATGATTCCCAAATCGATTAAAATTTATTTATGACTAATCAATCAAAGGATTAAATAAGTTATTCACAATTCTAGTTAATCATTAGCCATATTTATCACGTGTGACCATTGATAGTCTGTACTAATGATTGACGTGCCTAACGTTGCAGATACATTTAGTATTAGGCTAATACCAACTCTTTTACACATACACTGGCCTTTGGAATTCCTTCATGAACCAGTTGTTTTAGTCTTTAATCATTAATATGAGTAAAGTTAGTCAGTAATCATCAATCATTACTCAAATCATGTTTAATCATTAATCGTCAATCATAAGTAGTAGTCAGTGGTCAGTCATTAGTCATGGAGAAATATGATTGATCAATCATCAATCGTTACTTACATTCCAAACACTTATTTAATCATTAGTCATGAAATTAATCACAGTCTGCCCTAATCTGATTTGTGTTTATGGTCGGATCTATATGTAAAAATTATACAGAGCGAATCGCCTTTGTTGGGGATACTCATCAATAAAAATATAAACAAATAATATAATCAGTAAGAAAATCAAACCCAGTGACAACTTGCCTTTTTGTCAGCCTGCCCCTGTGACAACCTGACACTGCAAAAGCCTTCCTCTGAGTTCTTAGTTACAAGATGGCTGAATGAATCCAAACCCTATTTTTAGAAAAAAAAATAAAATAAACAAAATAGTTGTTTATTTTTTTTATCCAACTATAAGCAATTAAAAAATAACAAGGAATAAAAACAGAGAAAAAGAACCGTTCGAATAAACGAAATCAATTACTTCAAAGTTTAAGAACTTATTTCTCCGATAGACATCACCTAATCAAACATTCTTTCAGAATCTTTTTTGTAGAGAATTTATAAAGCTTTCAAATAATTTCTATCCACTAATCACGATTTCCATATCTGGTTCGAGATATTAATGAAATCTCTGTCTGTTCATAAAATATTTTATTCTAACCCTTCCTTAACTCCAAACGTAACCAAAAGTTTAACATGTTAGTTTTGGTGAAATTGAAACATGGAAAAAAACTGAATCCCATGGTTCTAAGTAACCAAACCAAAAACTTGATTTAACAACTTTATTTCCGATTTTCTCAGAAACGGTTAAAGCTATCGCTTTAAAAATGGTTTCATTCGTTTTACTAGCCCAAGAAGCCTATAAAACGAGTACTTACAAGCATATGAACTCAAAAACGTAAGCGTAACGATTTTTTTTGCGCGCGAATTTCGCCCCAAACGCCAGCTTCCAGTGGGCGGATTTTGCTGGTTAATGAACGTGACCTTTCAAATTGGACGACGGATTTTTGTACCAAATATCATCAAAATCGGACCATTAGGGACGCCAGAAATCCGCGAACAGACAAATATATATATATATATATATATATATATATATATATATATATATATATATATATATATATATATATAGGGGTTCTGAAACGAGAAATTTTCTAGTCGGCACTTCCGTATTGTTTCATAAGATCAACCTTATAAGCGGGGTACCTCCCTATGAAGGGAGGGAGGAACCGCGCTAAAAAATAAGCAAAATAGTTCTGTCCTGATTTCTATGATACAACTCAAAGTAAAATTTTCTTCTCTACGTCTGATACTAAAAATATTCGTTATTCCAGTCACTTTTCTAAGATGAGAGATATATTTTAAACCTGACAAGTAGGTATTTGTTCCGGTAAAATTATTATCTTTTCAAATGGTTTTATGTACAGATAAATCTGCTACATCAGAGGTTGCTCCATTCAGAATGATTCAGCAACAGCACTCTGCAATCCATTTCATTTTTATTAATTGCCCCAGTTGAAATATATATATAAACAACTGCGGCGTGATTTATTGCTCCTCGCGTGGAAATTTCTCTTGGCTCCATATGTTTCTGCTTCAAATACTCGTATATAACTCATGTCTAACTTTCTCTTCTAGAGTTTCCTCAATCTCAATCAATTTGAGGATTATTAGAAGGAAACTGCTAAAATAATAAGAAATAGTTGTTGGCAGGCCATTCTGCTAGTTCAACATCAAACTGAACGTCAAATAGAGTTTTGTTTTTCGGTTGGTTTTAACGCGTGTCAATCGCTGAAATTAATAATGTCAGAAATAGAGGGGTTATATACACTTATAACGGTAATAATATAAAAACTATTTCTGGCAGAAGATGTCAACGTTTTGTTTAGGGGGGGGGGGCAGCAAAACTGAACCGGACACCCTTCCTAAATAATCTGATTTCTAAACTTTCTGATTGTAGAAAATAACCTAGAATAATCATTTGGCCACTAATAAGTTTTTTGTTTTTTTTTCAAATATATACATCTATATATAACATTTATTTATGATCATCCGCAACTTAATTTAAAAAAAAAATATGTAATAGTTATAAGACAAAAAACAATAGAAAATATGTAAGGTGTTTTTGTAGGTTAATTTTATTATTTTAATTTAAAATTTAAAAATATATTGATTGTTACAGAAATGATGATAGGCATAGATAAGTTTTATTAGATCATGAAAGATTCTTGGCATTGCGCATTTACCATGCCACAGCAGAACACTGGAGATGACACCACAGAAGGACACGCACGGCTTTACTGGATGGCACGGCGTCGAATGGCTGAAAAGCCAAAGACGGGCGTTGGATGAAGAAGAAGAAGAAGTTTTGGAAGATACCTATAAAATTTGAAGTAAGGTTTTAATAATTTTAATTATCATAGAAATATTAAAAGTTATAATAATAGAAAAATTCCGTCACGCAGGAGCTGCATAACTAAGCACTTTCCTCAGAATTTGGGTAGTTTAGACTGGATTCCAGAACCATTTGCTTAAAATATCCTACATAAATAAAATAAAAACATGAATAGTTCTCTTTTAATTTTGTAATTAGTAACTGTTCAATTATTAATTTTGTAATTAATTATGTTATGTTTACACATGGTACCTACTACATTACTTAATAAATACAAAAAACTTCATATTTTCGTCTTTTGAACTGACGCAGGAACAGGATACAGTCCCTCTAGTGGTAGAAAGCGCTCCTTGCGGCGGTCTTGCGAACCTACGTCTGGCAAGCTAATTCCATTGAAATATATTACAAAGTATACCCCCCTTTCCGATTGACCGATTTAGATTTTTACAACACTTCTTTCCCATGAGTTACCCACGACGTACACCGCGTTTCGTTACAATACAGCGGAAATTACGACCGGTATGAGTATATAAGTAATTTGGGTCCGGAGTACCCCCCCCCCCTCCTAATGAACCGATTTAGTTTATTCTTACAACCTATTTTTACCTGTAGATTACCACTACGAATACCGAGTTTCGTCAAAATATAACACAAATCACGGCTGGTAGTGGCGAATTGGTATTGTGGGTCCAAAGTAAACCCCCCCCCCCCCTTCTAATGAACCTATTTAGTTTATTTTTACATCTCACTTTTCTCTCTAGATTACCACTATGAATACCAAGTTTCGTTGAAATATAACAAATTTTACGGCTGGCATGGTCAAATTAGTGTTTGGGGTTCGGGGTGAACCCCCCCCCCCCCATCCGGTGGACCGATTTTGATGGTTAACGAACTTGTTTAATCGTTTGCTAATTGAATGCTATATACCAAGTTTCGTGACAAGAAAAACAAAAACTCTGGCCGCTATCGTGTTAACAGATATTATATATATATATATATATACATATAAATTTTAACGGGGGAAATTTTCGGTGTCTATATAGGAAATATCGGTAGGATCGATAAAGATTTGAAGAAATTTTTCAAAATTTCCGTCATGAGTACAACCTCAATAGCTACTTTCCTTCGGAGGAAAGTGCTAAAATGTTTAGTTTAGTTTTTATGAGAAGAATTCTCAGGAGGACAAGGCCAAAACTGAAAAGGTTTTAAAAAGAGGCTGCTAGAAATTAGGTAAACTAAAGTATAAAATATTTGACATAGGGTTAAATTATTATAAATTATTTAATAAGAGGGTTAAATTAAAATTTGTTGTATCACTTACTTTATTTTACTTCTAAATATTGAAAATGGCCTGATGTTGTAAAAGGAATAAATAAGTAAACGACTTATTAAGGTCTGAGGAATGGATCAAACCATTTGTGCTTTTAAATTAGACTGACCTCAGAATTCATTTATTTTTTTGGGGTAAAAAAGGATAGTATTTAAAAAAAAAATAATGAATTTCTTTTATCAAAATTATTAAAAAGGGAATCATAAACTAAAACTCAACAAAGACATTAACTCTTATGAAGTTAATGTTCTGTTGACTGAAGAGTGTTGTATATTGCCCTGGGCTAGAAAGGTTATTGGGAGGGTAAGGCAAGACAGAATCCCAGGAGATGGAAGGGTGGGCGTTGACAAATATTGATAGATCGCTAAATATTGACTTAAAACTTGCTCTGTCAGCTACCTCTAATCTTATTTGTGTCTTTTTCTCTTCGGACCTCACAGAATTCACGGCTCCTTTTCCAAGAGTTTTCTTAAAAATAACTTCTGGACTTCAGATACCGGAATTTCAATCGGGAAAATATCGTTGGTATTATAAGGCCACGTGTTCCCTTGTACTAAGGATAAATGAATAAGTTGGATTTTTATTATATAACCTTGTTCCAACTAGTTGGGAAAACCGAAGATATTGAGTCGTTGAATAATGTTATTGTTGTATTAAAAGTATGTTACTTGACATACGAAACTATTCGGTAAATTTCTTCTTCCGTTACAGAACAGAAATGAGATTGAGTAAAAAAAGGTGAGAATAAGCATTTGAATCTATACATATTATAAAATTCTAATGGATCGCTGTCCGTACATGGAAGATATAGGAGAAGAAATACTATTGTAGGCCTTTATCAACGCAGTAGTACCCAAGACAATAATTTTTAGAATTTTCGTCTGTTTGTATGTATGCCTGCTCTCTGTCAGACACAGTATACACTCAAGGGTTTAACAATCTCTAAGGGATCAGCTTAATAGCTCTGTCACGTTTTAACAAACCTAGCAACCTGTATGCTTAATCCTCGATGGGTATACGTCGTATGTCGTGTATAGAGAAGCATTACTGTCAACTAGATTTTTTTTTTTAAATACCCAAACGACGTGGTTTATAATACAAAATAAACCAGAAGATAAATCGAAAAGTACTGCCCTAAGTCACTGTCCACGCGGACGAAGTCAAAGGCACAGCTAGTATTTGAAATAAAAAAAAAAAAACACTATATTTTACGGCATTCTAGATAGAAAAATCCTTTAAGAAAATCGGCCCTTCAAGATCCGTTTTAAAAAAATCTATATATTGTGTTAAAAAGATTGATCTTTTAAGCGATATATCAGATTGCCCATCTCTACTCTGAACGATGCATTTTTCTACGATTAATTTTCTTAGAGATGTTTAATGGCAGGGTATCAGGAGGATCTAGAGTTTCGTTCATCGAAGTAATAGAGGGGAGTGTTCATTTGCTTTAGTAATAGCTCTGATATTGGTTCATAAATGTTACTATTTAGTCACTTTTGAAATATGCTCCTGATGAGCCACTGAAGTGTCCAAAGTTAGAGAACTTGTATCTATAGTAAATATTAAGTTATTGAAAACCATTTTTGGACTATGGAAGTTTATTTCTTATTTAATTGAATTAATAGCCATACAACTAATTAATTAACTATCTCAGAAACAATTCAGCTTCGAAGGAATTAAAATTGCCAGTCGTTTAATGTTAATTCCCAACACAAGGAGCCTAAATTACCAATCAATGCTTTGCAATGAGATTACTCGAATTGAATGGGGTTTATTCCCGAAGCAGATCACGATCCGGCGAGAGAATAATGCTCGGAGCTCGAGAAGAATCTTAGTTGCCTATTACCGATCGGACCCAACTCCAAAGGGCCCTATTAAATGGAAGTGGAATTAAATTAACCAGAGATGTACTCAATCGAAATGGCTTTCTGTCTTATAGGATACTAGGAGAGATTAGCTCTACGTTGACGGACTTGGAAATATAAGCTGACTCCATGCGTCTAATTCCGAACACTTTATATGAATTTCGTGATACAAAAGTACTTAAACGTCCGACGCATGAGAATTCTACCTTCTTAACTTTTTTCGGTGTAAAGCTCATAACTGGTGATATTTGGAAAGCATAGGGTGGAAACGTTTAACCCTTTCGAAAAGGAAACCGCACGAACTAAGATGCACGTGGAGCCTAGCTCGTTTTACCCTTCTGGTTCCAAAGGACGGGAATAAAATAGCTGAGCCTCCACCGATTTCGTTATTTCTTTCTTTAAAACATTGTATGTTACCATTTTCTCATTCTGGGCTTCGGACCAGCCTGCGCTTAAATTTTGTTTTATATAGTTTTTTTTTCTTTTTTAAATAATCTCAAGGTATGTAAATATCTCGGTGTTGGTATAATATCTAAGGAACCTGATCTCTAAGTACATACTAATAATAATAATAATAGCCTTTATATTGGCGCTAATGGCCACGATTTGTCGATGCGCCGTAAAAAAAAAAAAAAAAAAAAAAAAATAGCCTTTATTGTAGATAAAAAGGTATACGTAATAATAATAATCAGATAAATCAATAATTCTTCTTCTTACAAGCTTTATATAATATAAATAATAAAAACAAATAAACATGTACCAGGCCCATCTCTGGGCAAAGGCCTCTCCCAGGTTTTTCCTAAGCCTCTGGAAGGATGGTTCTATCTTGTGCAGACCTCCACCAAAGCGTGTCACAAAACTTGTCCATATCATCCCTCCATCTCTGGAATGGTCTACCTCTTCTCCTTGTACAGTCCAAAGGTATCCAGTCTGTAGTCCTTCTTGCCCATCTTGCTTCTCCCATACGTGCCAGATGTCCTGCCCATTCTATAAGTACATATCAACTGGTAAAACATCAGCAATATCCTTCAGAGGGACTCGATCTTTGCAAAGGGCGAGGGTGGCGAAAGGAAACCCTCTTCCAATTGGCTAGACTACAGTTTTTTAATCTCTAGAGGATACTAGAGTCACTAGAGCCTAGAAAATGTACCGCAAGATATCGCGAAATGCTGTCAAAGCGGTGGCTTTCAGTCCCGAAACGAAGAAATGGCCTTGATACGAAAGTGGCCATGAAGCCACGGGGCATGCCTGCCTGTTGTCACCCAAGTGGCGATCAGTCTTATTAGGGTTATTATTTCGTCCTCTATTGAACGAAACCAACAGTTCCTAATCACCTTATTCAGCCATTGGTAGGTAAAATCCACATTCTCGCTATAGAAAATCTCGTCTCCAGGCGAGATAAAGTGGTTCTCTTGAGAAAAAGAATTGAAGATACTAACCCCACCCATGTTTACTTATGCAGATGGAAACAAGTCCTGAATGCACAATATAAGGTAAAGATCTTATACCATTAAACACATATTTACGGACTGAAATATATTCAGTTGTATATAATTCTTGGAGATACACATAAATTAAGCCAGAGAGAGTTGTGTCTCTCCAATTCTACCGATTTATTTAATAAAATGTAATTAAATTCATAAAGAAAACATATTGAGTAAATTATAGGTAATTATGTTTGTTTATGTGGCTGTACAGATGGGAATGTGTGTGAATACACGTTATTCAATTTTCCATGATTAATTGATTTTTATTATATTCTAAATTTTCTGTTACTTTTGAGTTTTCTTTTTTTTTCTAAATACTTGTTCTAGTGATTTCAATCATAATATTAATTAGACAACAATGACCTTGTGGCTGATTTGAATTCAAAATCAATGAAGAAACCATCTTAAGCCGCACAACACATCTGTCATGTAGGTTTAGTCAGTTTCTAGCGCCTTGTTCCTACTTATCAAATCATTTAACAAAACTCCATTAATTATGAGGTGGGTAAACATCCATTTGAAACCAGAGTGAGTTAATACTTGATAGATGGGCTTGGGTTATACACATCATTCAGTGTGGTAAGTATGAGACGTCACCATTATTGTGTGAAATTAAATGTTCAGAATGGCTCCTTCACACTAAAGCAGATTTATCGGTATTGACATAGAAATTAGACTAAATTAGATTCAAATAAATGTTTTTCTAAAACAACGAGGTACCATTTTAATGAGCATTAAATTATGCAACTTTTGAGGTGGAGGCAAACCTCTAAGTCCACTAATAGGTGATTAAGAAAAGATGAATAAATTAAAATCACTAACATCATAAGGTCGCATCTATGTGGCTTCATCTATAGCTCTGAATTTACATGCTATAATTTCAATAAAGGGTGTTTCTTTTTGAAAATTCAGAATGTAGATTCTAAAAACGTGGTCGTTAATTATGGTATATTAATCTAAAATCCCGAAAATATAATTTTTAATAAAAATAACCAATAGTTTGTAAAATAGACCAAAGTTTGTGAAACACTGCTACATGTTGAGATAGAACACTCATTTCTGAGTCCCTCAATTACAAGTAACGAGGACAATAAAACCCTAATGTTATGACATCTCAATGTGGACAGCATGTACACTTACTTAGTAAAATTACAATCAGTCCTATGGCAAAACTACAAAGCCACTTCGTGATCCAATCTCAAATTATGAAAATTGAAATTTGATATGGTATAAGACATTTTATTATTGGTATTATAATGTTTACATTTCTGGAATAAAACAGTTCAGTAATAACTCATGAAAACATCGTTAATTTACTCCAAAGGAAAAGCATATTAATGAATATTTAAATCAATAAGTTAATAATTGATAAAGACACGTGACTGGAAGATAAATGCCCACTGATTGGACTATACATGGCAACTAGGATTTTTTTACAATCATTTTCCAATCCCGGATTGAAGATTGAATCCAATTCAATAGTATAAATCTATACTAATTGGCAATCATTCTACTAGTAGTGAAAATTGAAATGTGTTCCACTAATGGCTCACTTTTATTCAAATATTTTTTCAAGAAATTTGCATAAGCGTTTCTGTTATTTACATACTCTCTGAAATAGTGGATAACGACGGAGTTTTATTAGGTTTTAGTTTTTTTCTTGGCCATTTTCTTTCCACAGTGAATCTGCGTTTTTCAACTCCTGAAATTAATTATCAGAACATAAACTGAAAAAGTATTCTACAATTTGAGCTCCACTTAGAGTTTACTTGCCCCAGTGATAAAACACAAAGTGTCTCATTTAGGATGGTTCAAACGCAATTTGAGGTCGAGAAAAAGGTTTTTGAGGAATAACAACACATTTTGAGGCTAAAAAAACATTTCTCTATATGTGAGGGAAAAGTTCGTGGTGAAATATGTATGGTGTATGGTGGATAATTTTGTATAGTTTTGCCTAGTCAACATAATGACGTTTGAAGATTATTATTAATTTGACGAGCTCTGCAACGAAGGCGATTTGCTCTTTCTAAAATACAATAAAAACAAATTTATATGTTCAAAAATATCTGAAACTTATAGAACTAACTACAACAAACGTTTTAAGAGAACATAAAACGTAATTTAGAAATTCCTTAAAAAATTATAAACGTTTTATTAGTTTTCATCTTCCAGATTTCTTTCATGTTCAAAGCAATTCGATCTACTGTTGAAGGATACTGTTCATAACTTAGATATTGCCTTATTACTGGAAAATTGGTCCCCTTTACAAAAGTGTATTCAATTTCCTCTAGAATAACAATTTTAGATTCATTAAACAGTTATTTATTGAGACATATAAGAAAGTAATTTCTTCGATACTACGAAGAATCGGACATCAGTTAAGAATTGCTTTTTTCTTGAGATACTGAATTATTTTCTGCGCCTATACAAGAATAACTGAAGACGAATACACATACACACAAACATACATACATATATATTTTTAGATGGGACGGCTTCTTTCTCCTGCGGTTGTTCTTCTCTCCTACTTCATACTGCGATATTTCCATGAATTCCTCTTCATCTTCGTCAGGCTGTTCGTTTTCATTCTCGGTAGTTGCCAAGGGAATGAATTTTCCCGCGATCTTGGTCTCCCTAGGAATTCGTCTAAATATCGCAGGACAAAGTAGGAGAGAAGAACAAACGCTGGACAAGGAAGCCGTTCCATCTAAAAATATTATTCCCAGCGATGAAAGTAACACCATAACATATACATTTATATATGTATATAATTGTGTTTACTATAGGAAATCCTTCTTTTTTTTCGGTTTATCCATTGATATGAATCGATGAAAGTTTTAAATCCCTTTTAAAATTGAGTAATCAACAAGAGGCCTGATTTTGTCTGTCCAAAATCCCCTGGGCGGTATGTTTGGATGGGATCCAAGCAGAAGACATCCCCAGAAAAGTAAATGTATTCAAAGATCTGGTAGAAGGAAAACCTGCAATATGCTACCCTCATCATCATCAATAACTTCACTATATTCTGACCATATTCTTCCAGCTTAGAGTTATCCTGAAGCATATTTTTTATTCGGCCGGCACACCGTGGTCAAAAAGCGCTAAAAACTTGATTTTTTGATGTATTTTCTTGGAACACTTTGGCCTTAAATATGTGCTAAATACCTCGTGAGAGTGCTATTTCTTGATTTTAAGTAATCCCCCCCCCCCCGTTGATTGCAGGACGGTGGTTAATCATTAAAGTAATAGAAACGAAGAAAATTTCCCAAATCCTCATGTACCAAAATCGTTCCTTCAACTTTACTTGTTCAGGCAGATAGGGTTGACGAATGTTTTTTTTTGTTTTAGTGGGATGTTCAAAAGGCAAGAACAAACATTTTTTTATTATTTTCGAATCGTCATCATGGACGGGGATACTGAAAAAGTAAAAATATTACACGTATCAGATTTCCTTTTGTCTTATTTCCTTTTGCGTCTCTCTTAATTCGGGCTTACATTTTCCATGGGCATGTACAGAAAGACACCAAAGGCTAGAGGTGAACGAACTCGGTAAATGACTAACAGACAGACCCGCGTAATCTCTATGTAAACATTGGAATCTAATCGAAGACGGATTTTTTTATTGTTGTACTCACGTCATTGTCGACCGGAAAAGATGTCAGAGGTGAGTGAAAAATCGTGTCCTAGTTGAATTATTGTTGAATTCAAACAACAAAAGCGTGCTTTCGTTATGCAAGTATTTGACAGATCAATTTAAAATAGCCGATGAGCATATTTCGTTAATCCAACGGAAATTATCTCAAATTGTTGTGCTGAAATTAAAAATAAAAAATAAAAAAAAAGTGGGCTGAAACCAGTAGGAACAGATGATTTTTTTTTTTTTAAATCGGTTCTGGCTCGATGAGTATCTTTTTGAATGGGCTCCAACATTACCAGAGCCCAACCAAGTGCTGCTCAAGTGCTGCCCAAGTGGGTGACTCATCAGTACCTTTATTGTGGTTATAAGACTGGTAAGTGTGCACAATTTCAGGTTTCAAACTCAAAAACATCAAAAGTTATTGGGTTTTGAGCACTTTTTGACAATATGTGACCACTGTGCGGTAGACGAAAATATCAACATTAGAAAAAAAATGATCTCCCAGTAGTAGAGTGTCTACTGTACCGGATTCATTCATCCTAGGTACGGTTTATTCATCGATGGCCTCGCTGAAAAATTTCCTTCGTGAAGGATACCAGGCTAGCTTATGGAGGTAGGGAGGAAGCCCGCTAAGAGGACAAGTAACAACTTTTTTAACGCAAAATGTGGCTATTTTTGCTCTCATAAAATATAAGAGGGAGTTTTTCTCATATAAATATCAGAGGAAACCCGGGGGGGGGGAGTGGAAGCGATCTAAATCTAAGTTCGGTCTGGCTAAAGCCTTATCTAAAGGAAGCTTTAACTTTTTCCCGGGCTTTATCTGCCCAATAAACCAAAGGCTAACCTCTGGAAGATCTCTCCCTATGAAATATTATTCTATCCTTGGTCATTATACCCGTGTCAGGATATGACAATGGATTGCCTTTTAGATCAGAAATTGTTCCGGTCGTGAGTGTTAGGAATTTTATTCACTGGCTATTTTCGATAAATAAATTGCTCTTGAAGTTGAATCCCAAATAAAACATCTATGGCGCAGGATCTGCACAACTAAAAGATGAGGCACGAAATTTTGGTCGTTAGTCGTAGGCTCGTTACGGGACACATGGCTCACGTAAGGATTCCGACTGCTCAGCGGCACGGAAAAATGTGTCCCATAAACATCTTGCATATATATATATTGACTTCGTGAGATGTATATAAACATCTCACGAAGTCAAAACATAATTCCTGAAGGTTATAATGCTTAATATTTTGGTTTCTGAAGGACACATGATAACATTTTTTAAGCAGGAGTAGGATTAGATAATAATCAAATGAGTACATGATAATGCAAAATACGTACCTACGTTATATCCTCACACTTCACAAATATGATATGCAGAAATCGTAAGAATAAAGATAGAATAAAGTAAAGATATTTTACCTATTGACAAGGCGTAACGAATAAGCTTTCTTAATTATTCGATTGGGCTTCATGGTCCAAAAGTTAAACAATTTAGGCAGAGCCTGGATCTAGGCGCACGGTAGTTAACCAGGCCAAGTTCTGGCCTAAGCTTACTGTGTGTATATTACAGGAGGTCTTAGAGCCCATTTTTACCCTATCATAACTTTCAACCAGGTAAAGATAAAGTTATGAAATTTTACACAGGTATTATACTAATAAACGTGAGTAAAACTGGAAATTTTCATAATTCTACCTCGAATAGTTTCTGAGATATAAGCGATCGAAAATCGGGATTTATAGGACTTACTCACTCACTCATCAAAATTATTAGGCACTTCCCATGATGCTAGAGACTTGAAATTTTGCATGATGATAGATATTAAGGTTATATTAAAGGAAAAAATCGAAAAATCCTGAAAAGTTGTGTTTGACTCCGCTTCCGGGGCGGGGGCGTGCCAGTTTTGTACTTCCTTCGGAAACCCGTCATTCCGTCCGAAACCCATGATGTGGGGTATCAAATGAATCGTCTCGGTATGAAGAACCTCTATTTGATGTTTTAAGTAACAATTAGACGCATAAAGGCTCGGTCAAAATCTTATACCAGCTGTCTGTCTGTATGTTTGTTCCTTATACAAATCCGTACCGTTTAACCGATTTTGACCAAACTTGAGACACAGATGGGTCTTGATACGGGGAGAATCATAGGCTAGGTTAAATGGCCTATCAGCTGTCTGTCTGTCTGTTTGTTCCTTACACAAATACACACCGTTTGACCGATTTTGAAAAAAATTGACACACATGTCGGTCTTGATCCGGGGAGTGTCATAGGGTAGTTCAAAATCGTCTATCAGTTGTCTGCCTAACTGTTTATTTCTTATACAAATCCATACGATTTGATCGATTTTGACCAAACATGGTACATATTAGGTAGGTCTTTATCCGGGTAGTGTCATAGGCTAGGTCAGAATCGTCTATCAGCTGTCTGTCTGCATGTTTGTTCGTTATACAAATTCACTCCGTTTAACCGATTTTGACCAAACTTGGCACACAGGTAGCCCTTAGTCCGGGAAATGCACTAAGCTAGGTAAAAAAGGTCTTTCAGCTGACTGACTGTATGTTTGTTCCTTATACAAATTCACACCGTTTGGCCTACTTGACCAAACTTGGCACGCAGTTAGGTCTTGATATGGGAGAGTGTTTTTACCTATGACGTTTTGTTCCATCGAAAAGCCATCATTCCTTCTGAAACCCATCATGTGGGGCATCAAATGAATCTTCTTCGTAAGGAGAACCTATATTTGACGTTTTAAGAAACATTTCGACGCATCTTAACAAAAAAAGTTGTGACTTCTTTCTTAAATGTAGTAAATAAAGTCGTAGGGGTTAACTGCATAATATACTTGAAAGTAGATACTAAGTTTTTCATAGTCGAGCCATCTAAATTACGAAGTTTATGATCACAAACCCAAATATCGTCTTTAAGTTTATGATCACAAACCCAAGTATCGTCTTTGTTCTTATCTTTTTCTCGAAGGCCTTCTATACTTTCCCTATTGTGATATTTATCCTCGAGATAAGGTTCCTGTGTTTTACAGTGTAATAGTTTAGTGAAGAGAGCAATAAATTTGTCCTCTAGAGTAATGTCATCTGGAAGAGCTTCTAACTTTTCTAGTCTAGTGATTAGATGTATGTAGGTTGATTATTGGTATCAAATATCAAGCAGTAAGGAGAACTTTGTGCGGCAACTAAATTTTAGTAACTACTTAGAAAAAAGTAATGAGATCCCAAAAAAACATAAATGTAAAATACAGGCCAAGTTTCTCCCCCCCCCCACAAAGAAACACTCCCTTCCCCAAAAATATCCCCTCCTAAAACCCTTCAAAAACGCCTTACCAGCCTACACTCCAAAAAAGTAGTATGAGTTAGTGTATTATGTGCACCATATTTTCAACCAAAAATATTTGCCAATACAAGAGATGATACAAGAAAGAAATGTCCAAGTTCATTACTTGGAAGACCTCATAGTTACTTACTAAGAACAGTAAAGACACTTTAACTGACCTTTAAAAACAACAATAAAAATACTTATATCCAGTTACTAAAATATCACTTTCCTTAAAAAGGTATATTCTTAATCTTGGCAATGTTTAGTTTTCTCTCCAAAGATAATTTCGGCACAAATAAAACATTGCCAAGTTTAAGAATATACCTGTTTGAGGAAAGTGATATTTTAGTAACTGGATATAAGTATTTTTATTGTTGTTTTTAAAGGTCAGTTGAAGTGTCTTCACTGTTCTTAGTAAGTAACTATGAGGTCTTCCAAGTAATGAACTTGGACATTTCTTTCTTGTATCATCTCTTGTATTGGCAAATATTTTTGGTTGAAAATATGGTGCACATAATACACTAACTCATACTACTTTTTTGGAGTGTAGGCTGGTAAGGCGTTTTTGAAGGGTTTTAGGAGTGGATATTTTTGGGGAAGGGAGTGTTTCTTTGCGGGGGGGGGGAACTTGGCCTCTATTTCACAATTATGTTTTTGTTGGGGATTCCCTTCACACTCTGCACAGAACGTACACACATTTTTATCAGGCTGGGTAAGGGACTCTGGTGTCCCGTATACCGATTTCATGCATTAGTTTACGTTAAGGGACATACATGTTTTGTACTTTCTAATAATTTGTTTAATTTCTGTACATCTATTGGACTCACAATTTTATTTATTTATTTGCTTGTCCCTTATTGAAGCCAACGTGTTAATATTAGTTATGCTTAGCCAATAAAATCTCCATAAATTCAAAACAACACAGGCACACAAAATAAAAAAGTGGTCTCTTCCATAGACAAATATTCTTATGTACTTCGACACGCTGAATCTGAATCCGAAGTCCGTTCATCCCATCATGTCAGGTTGAAGGACATTCGAAATTTCGCATGAAGTCGTGTAAGAATAAATAACTAGAGCTTCCATGGTTTTGAGGGTACCTGAATTCAAATTCGGGGCCTATTCTCCCCTTCAGCGCAAAATCAAGATGATTCCAAAGGCAAATATGTTTATTTTCCGAGAAACTAATTTTTGAGTTCAGATTCTAAAAGAACGGAAAATTTTACGTCCAGTTATGTGTTTTATTTTTCTATTATAGTCTTCAAGATAATTTCGAGGTCACCATCGGGCCAAAGTGTTTGCTTCAAAAGAAAAAAGAATACGGTTTTGCTATTTTTGAGACCCTCTGTGTTGATCATAAATGGCTGAAATTATATTTCGCAGGTTTAGCACTTCAATGGGTCAATTAAAAAAAAAAAAAAACATAAATTACACCTTTCCCGCTCATTCAGAAATTAATTTTCGCAAACAAATCAATTTGACCTTGACCTGATCTCGGGATCAACGCCAGCGACCCCAGAAATTATTTGTATAATCATATTTTGGCATTTGGTATTTGAATGTGATATTGAAATGGCCTTGAGAACTATAGTACATAAAAATAAAATAAAAGACATCTGGTCGTAAAATTTTCCATTCTTTGAAATCTGTAATCACAAATTCATTATTTGCAAAATAAACATATTCGTCGTGGAAATTACCACGATTTTGAGCCGATAGGGTGAAACAGGCCCTAGATTCGAATTCGGCAACCCTCAAAACCATGGCAGCTGTAGCTATTTCTTCTTAGTTTAAAGGAATTCCCTTAAAACTGACGTGCTGAGGTGAAACGGATTCGGATTCAACGTGTCGAAATACATAAGAACATATTTCACTAGTATGTCTAAAGTGACAGAACTCAAAAATCGGTGTTTTTCAGTTATGGCTATGAAAGAAATGGTAAATATATCTTTATCAGCCTTCATATCTGTATGTAACTAGCTTCGGTGCTTGTACACCAGAGGGTACTTGTATCACCCCTCCTGTCCTAATGGTATGCCTCCAACGTAGGCAAGAGTGCCAGATTTTCAGTTAAGTTTCATTTTGAGTTTTGTCACTTTAGAAATACTAGTGTTATATGTATGCATTTTCACTTATTCTAAAGACCACTTGTATTATTTTGTGTGCCTGTGTAATGAATCATTTGTAATACTATACACAGCACAACCAATACAAATAATCCCGATTTTTAAGAATTCACATCTCTTTTCGTTTATCGATATAGATTCATGATATTAATACATATATCTATATATATAAAAATCACGTGTCTGTCTGTTCTTCTGTTTGTTTGTTCCTTATACAAATCCACACCGTTTGACCGATTTTGACCAAACTTGGAATAATGGTAGGTCTTGATACGAGAAATCTCCTAGGCTAGGTCAAAAAAATCTACCAGCTGTCTGTCTGTATGTTTGTCCCTTATACAAATCCACACCGTTCGTCCAATTTTGACTAAACTCGGTACACATGTGGATCTTAATCTGAGGAGTGTCGTAGGCTAAGTCAAAAACGTCTACCAGCTGTCTGTCAGTATGTTTGTCCCTTATATAAATCCACACCGTTTGACCGATTTTGACCAAACTTGGAATAATGGTAGGTCTTGGTACGAGAAATCTCCTAGGCTAGGTCAAAAAAATCTACCAGCTGTCTGTCTGTATGTTCGTCCCTTATACAAATCCACACCGTTCGTCCGATTTTGACTAAACTCGGTACACTTGTGGATCTTAATCTGAGGAGTGTCGTAGGCTAAGTCAAAAACGTCTACCAGCTGTCTGTCTGTATGTTTGTCCCTTATACAAATCCACACCGTTTGACCGATTTTGACCAAACTCGGTACATATGTGGATCTTAATCTGAGGAGTGTCATAGGCTAAGTCAAAAACGTCTACCAGCTGTCTGTATGTATGTTTGTCCCTTATACAAATCCACACCGTTCGTCCGATTTTGACTAAACTCGGTACACATGTGGATCTTAATCTGGTGAGTGTCGTAGGCTAAGTCAAAAACGTCTACCAGCTGTCTGTCTGTATGTGCTTTTTTTTTTTTTTATTTAAATAAAAATCCACACTGTTAGACCGATTTTTACCAAACTTGGCATACATGTATGTCTTGATACGGGGGGGGGGTGTTATAGGTTAGGTCAAAGTCGTCTAGGACTCCCAGTTGGGAGGTCACGGGTTCGAAACAGTTACAGATTCGTGTTATTTGATTTTAATAATACTTATTTGGTTTCTAATTTATTTAGGCTTTTCTATATGCAGAAAGTAGGTGTAGCATGGCACGCCGGGTAACAGCTAGTAATAAATACATTTCAAAGATAATAGTAATCAATAACATTGTAAAAGAGAAGGTGAAACAAAGCAATAAGATGTAAGTGAAGAGAGAGCACGCATTAGCATGTCCAAGTTGTGACTAAAACTCCGTTTCAGTTTGTTCGAGTCAACAACTTAGGATCGTCTCTTGCAGATTCCAGCTCTATCTAACTTTACCCATTAGTAACATTTACTACCATCGAAGCAACTTCAAACCTCTCCAGTCCCACTAGCATCTACTTCCGTTTCACCTATTCACACAGATATTTGAATAATTTATTGAATAAACTCGTTTGTCAGGAAATACGGAAGTAAATAAACAAACATAATAACAAACAAGTCCGACACGAAGTAACTGCTTTATTTTAGCGGGAAGTAACCGCGTTAACTTCCGTTCATATCCCTAATGCCTTAAGTAAAGGAATAGAAGCAATTATTGGTAGTTAATCATTAAATGACCCCTAGCTCAAATATATAGAATTAGCGAATAATGCGGAAGGTCAATAACTACGCCACACACTTTCACATTTTTTATTTCTCTTCCCTACATGTTTCGCACAATTTTGGCGCCTCTTCAGGGGAATATACTTAAAACACAAATTCAGCTTCAACTTGAGGAGGAGAACCTTCCACTAGCAGGGCCTCGTCTAGAGTGGTCATTTACTACGAACCAATATGGCGTTAAGTAGTCAGCTGATCGATAATCGAACTGTCATATCGTTAAAATTGATTTTAATTTCCAGATGAAATATAGTCCTATAACACTTTTTATCTTAATAATATTTTCATTAATTTATTTTATAAAAAATAGGAAAAAGGTGGGTTGTGTATAGGTTTTTTTTTTTTATAGTGTTATAGGACTATTTTCGCCTGAAAATTAAAATCAATTTTAAAAGATATGACAGATCGATTATCGATCAGCTGTCTATTTGACACCATATTTGATTCGTTCAGGCAATGACCTGTCTAGAAGAGGCCCTGCTAGTTGAAGTTCCCCCTCTGTAGGTTGAGGCTGAATTTATGTTTTAAGTATATTCCCCTGAAGAGGAGCCAAAATGGTGCGAAACATGTAGGGAAGAGAAATAAAAAGTGTAAAAGTAGTTTTATTGACCTTCCGCCTTATTCGCTAATTCTAATTATTGTTAGGTTTAGATCTACCAATAATTCCTACCACAGCAGGAAACTGACTGTCTCCTCATCCCAAATTACTACATTTTCTTTCTTAAGTTCTCTCTTGGGAACATTATACCACTGTTTCTCATTTACTTTTCAAGTTTCAATTAAGAGTAAATGTTAAAATATGCAAGAGTATAAACAAATATTTGTATCTGTTTGAAGTATGAGACTCCTCCTCGACACTGGCAGATATTCACACCTAGAGCGAGCATTTACTTGACAAAAGGATGCGATAGGAGGAGACCGTAAGCAGTTCGATTTATTATGACAATGCCTGACGGGTATCGAATGTTTCTAAACATATTTCACTGTCGACAGCCATCCTTCCTGAATGCCTCCTATTTTCCAGTTTGATCGATAGTCCAGGAGTTCCATTTGTATCCGAAGGACGTCGTGTCCTTTTTTTTTCTTTCTTTTCGGGTCCTTTCAAAGCTCCTCACGTCCTTCTGGGGTCTTCTCGAAGAGTATGGAGCATCATGGTTCATTGAAGAGCCGTGGATTTTTTTTTTTTTACTCTGATGCCAACGAGCGGTACTAAGACCATTCGTCTCGGGACTTTGTTTCGTAGCTAGGTTCCATCATATTCGTGAATATTTGCAGGGACTAGGGCTATATTTGCTTTCAAGGAAGCTTTGCTGGATTTTTGAAGAAAACTCTTCGATCCATGTAAAATATCTATTTGTGATCGTTAAAATAATTTTAGCCTTTAGTATACATGCTCCTTAACAGTTGAATTGAATTCACGGGAGATGTGCTCCCGTTCTTTCGGAATTGAATTCATAAAGAAATCATTACGCCCTGGATTGACGCTCTATGCAGAGCTCATTTCGTACTTCTATACGCACCTTATCTCCTGGCTTTAAGAGTTACTTTTCTGCGGCGTCCCTCCATCTCCCAACAGATCCAAATTCTATATAATGAGATGGAGATAGTTAGCCAGTGGAAGGGATGTTTGGTATTAGGCTAGGAACAAAAAACGTCAGATCTTCAAGCAAGAATCTATATAGGACGTTCAACATTTAACCATGTTCACCTTAATTTCATCTTTGTCTTCCTCACTTTCCTGGGTATTTTTTTGTGCTAAAAAAGGCTACCAAAGTGCAATGGTGAAACATATATTTGTACTGAGGTTATTTCCTCCTAGTTGAATCCACACCATCCCTTAACTTCGCAAATTCCATAAATATTTTTACACGAACTCTTTTTTTTAGCGCGCATTAGCACCTCACAATTTCACTTTTACACCTTAGAACTACTACTGATTTTTCGCATATGTGCATTAAAAAAATAACTTCTTATTCTTCCAAAAATAATCTTTATTTTTCTTTGTCGGTTTATTGGATTATCACCGGTTCTCTTTCCAATCACGTAAAAATCTCCAGAATTTCCTTGGTAAGAAAACAGTTCTCATACAGCCGTTGTTAATTTTAGGAAATAAAATCAGCATTAAAAATCAAGAATAGTAAATTAAATACTTAATCCAAAACGTGTCCTTGTGACATGTCCGAGTAAAACATCAACAAAAAAATTACACGAAACCACAATAGAACAGTATATTCGTAAGGCAAGGAGAAAAATCCGTCTGAAATTTCTATATATATCAGAAAAATCAGAGTAAATATCTCCGTGGAGTAACTATCAGGGGGACAATTTCAGGAATAATAAGGGAATAGTGCGTGATTGTATTTATTGTGCGACTGTATACAACGTGTGACTGTATTTATAATCTGAATAAGTGATTGCGTATGTGTGAATACTGTAAATATGAATTTTGTGTAGATTTAAGTTTAGATGTAAGTATTAGGTCCAACATTTGTTTAAAATGGAACTAACTTTTGTATATAGAGACGAGAATAAATATTAATGTTAGATATTGATATTAAGCTTTTCTTTAGCTCCGACATTTGTTAAAAAGGAGCTAATGTAAATGTATATTGTAGGTTTAAGGTTACAGCTAGCAAAAAAGAAATTAACACAGGGAGAATATTTTAGTGTAGATGTAAAAGTTACAGCAGTACATTAGAAAAAATAAATAAAGAAAGAAAGAAAAAATAAATAAAAAAATATCCAAGCCAAGGCGTGCTAATGGCCTCAGCACGTAAACAAACAAACAAAAAAAAATAAGGGAATAGTTCTGTAAGGAGGAGTAACTTTTATGATGTGATAAAAAGGGTTTAAAAAGGTATGAAAGTTAGTATTGAGAGCATAGACTTGATAGAGAAGGCAGAAGGCCATACATCATGTACTAATCACTGGCGAATTATTAAAGCAATAGCAAGACAAGAAAAAGCCTCTTTTTTCTTCATCCGTAGCCAGAAGAAGAACAAATGTTTATTTGAGAAATGTTTGGTTGCCCAACTAATTGCTACATACACAACCCAGTTTATACAAAATCTTATTTGGAGTAACATACTTGCATTTGGCATGACTTCATAAAGACCAAAAAAAAAATATTATATTTTAACACCAAATATATATATATATATATATATATATATATATATATATATATATATATATAAACATATTATGTCAGTAAGTTTTGTTGATGTTAATTATATATGGGATTGCGTAGTTGATAATTTTCCCGCTGTTTTTACTTTCCCTAAATGTATTTACTTCAGATATCAAACAGAATGAATAGCTGAGAAATCTAAAAAAGAAAGAAAAAAAATAATACTGAAATGTTGAGACAAATTTATCAAACTACCGCTGGGACAGAAACCGAAAGATACCGAAATATTTAATTTTCATACAACACAAGTACCTACTATTTTGAGTGTCTTTACTTCTATCATGAACAATAAAGAAATTGTTATTTTTGTTAGTCTTTTTTACATATATATATATATATATATATATATATATATATATATATATATATATATATATATATATATATATATCAAGGCTTTATTTATGAAAGCCAGAGATTTCCTCCAGAGAAGTTGAATTGGAACATTTCCACAGGGAATATAACAGTAATAATTATTACCGATTGAAATTTTATATATATATATATATATATATATATATATATATATATATATATATATCAGTAGAGTTAATATCCTGAATTGGAGTGCCGAGGATCTAGTGAATCTGCCCTAACTACTCCTGACTGAAGCCGAGAGGGATGGTGCTGAAGCCGGCACTCCAGCTAGGAAATTACCCTATTTCCAACCCCTTTGGCTAGTCACCAGGGCCTTTTAATATCTCACTCTGCTATCTGCCCCTTTCTCCTATTCCAGCACATCTCTTTCTACCATTGATGTATTGTCAACGATATATATTCCTATTGTAATAGCAATGCCTAATTGGACAAGTACCCAACGAACAAGTTGGTTTGTATATTGGACGTAACAATAGCATGACTATTCAATAGACGATGCAGGGCAGACCTACGTGTAATACTCCTTTAACACTAGATTTACCAGACATGGTACTGGTATAAATGTCAATAACAAAAAATATATTTGTTACTAATATATATATAAAGTAACATTAGGTTCATTAAATGTATTCTCTACTTATAACCACAAAAGTCATAACATCATTTAGGAAAGCAAATGTTATATGTAGTAGGAATTTTTAATTGAAATTGCACGAACAGTCAAAATGACTAGTCTGGTAAATATAGTATTAACTATCAAACACATATTGACAGAATGTCTACTGAATTACCGGATAACATTACTGACCTACTCTTCGATGGAAGCCAATATATAGAGAAGATATACAATTCCTTCAAAAAACAAAATCATATGTGACATGATATGACGACTATACAGTAATAAATAATTATTCATGGTTTATATAATAATAAAATGGAGGCCCGGTGGCCGTGACTGTGAAGGCGTGACTGTTCGGAATTTTTTTAAGAGAATATTGGTCTACGAAAAATTAACGCTCAGCAGCAAGTATATTATAGTTTACACTGTTTCTACTCCTAATAACATTTACAAGTAATATAAAAAAAATCAGTCCCGTAACAGGCCACGAAGGGCCTGAAGGGCAGATACTATAGAGGTATCTGATTCATGATCATAAGGCACACTAGGAACTAGGTTCTTTCTGCAACTTGGGTCCGGCCGCCTGATTTTCCCCTTTGCTGCTTCGACTGCTAGAGTCATTAGCGCCCAAGGTACTCATTATTAAATTAATTAAAGGTTGGGTTGGCCTAGGGACGGCCAGGTAGGCCGAATTCAACCCATGAACGAAGACACTAGAAGAAAAAATCTTTAGTGCTTGCTCGGGATTTGAACTCAGGTCTTCTAACTTATTAGTCCAGTGCTCTACCACTGAGCTAACGTCGCCTCTAAAGTAATATAAAATGCTATATTATAAGTTTATCAAGGAAATTAAAAATTAAAAATAATAAATGGAATAGAAATTATAAAATTTGTGTGCAAACAAAAAAGTGTTAATAATTTTTTTTCGTCTGACTTTTTATCTCATTATAAAGGAAAGTCAAAAGTATTAAGCGAGGGGTTAAGCAAATATGTCCACATTCTTTCATTTAAATTCCCGGAGTTTTAATTAAGATCCTGCGTACTCGTTCCAATTTCGCCTGATTAGGAGCTCCTGTTTATTTGTCATTACATGCAGAAGGGAAAGCCCATTCCACCTGGATAATTAGCATAGCTTTGAACTTACAAACGATATCCGTACGTACAAGGAACGCTCTAAAGACTTTTTTTGCAGCAATTTCAGCCGGAACGAACCGCTATATGTTCAAGGAGTTTTTTTTTTTTTTTTCTAGAAGGTGGAAGTTTAAAAATTCCATCATTTTTAGTTACTTTAATCCTTCACTAGAAATTTATTTTCTGAAGCAAACCTAAACAATTTCCTTCAAAAACACGGAAAAGACAGTCTTTTCCGATGGAATGTAGCTATTGAGGTTGCACACAAGGGAGAATTTTTACATAATTTATTCAACTTTGTAAAAACGAAAAAAACACATTAATTTTGCCAACGGCCATAGCCACGTTGAATATACCGGTTCCCGTAGATCAGCGAAGTTAAGCAACGTCGGGCGTGGTCAGTACCTGATAGGGTGACCGACCACGTGGCATTATAAAAGGGTGGTAACCTATAGATAGCCCGGCGCTAATAGCCAAATAGTTGATGCGCCGTTAAAATCGAAAAAAAAACATTAATTAATAAATAATATTAAAAAAAAATATTAAAATCTTACCCTAAGTTTAAGAAAAGATTATTCTTATTTTAAATTATAATTTTTTTAGTTTAAGACAAGAATTTAATAATTTGTAAATTTTATGATATGTATTATAATTTGTAAGTTTTACGATAAATATATATATTTTTTTGGGACGTGTATAATCCCCCAAACTTGTAAACGTATCAAAATCTAATCAAAATTAGTGAAAATAGGATAAAAAACTAAATTTGTAAGACAGAAGCTAACCTTTTTTAACCGATATACTAGAAGGCGCAAAGAATCTAGTAGTTGAGGGCCGAACCCCATATCCTATCCTTTGGAGGATTTTGAAAATGTCCCCTCTGTAACACATATTTACAGACCTAGATATATTTTGGATAAGGTTAAAACAAAAAAATAAATATTAACACTATACAAGAAGCATTGGTATTTTCGTACATTTTGTTAAATACAACGAAAGTTTATGAGCAATCGTCGTAAGTAGAAATATGTATATATATATATATATATATATATATATATATATATATATATATATATATATACATATATATATATATGTGTGTGTGTGTGTGTGTGTGTGTGTGTGTGTGTAAGGCCCCGTATTCCCTTGGACTTTGTTAAGCGAATAAAGATGAGAGAATAGGTTGGCTGTCCATCACTGCGGATGTGGGAACAACGAATCCGCAAACTTTGCGTCTGGGTTGTAGGAACCACACCTGCCTGATTCGTAAGATTTCCCGGAAAGTTTAAGACCAAACGAGAGTTTCTCACCCAGCCACGTGCTCTAGCAGGGGTGGGGTTAAAAAGGTATAAAAGAGCTGGCTTAACTCCAACGTGTCCCCGCCCGTTTCTGAGGTCTTGGCCGACAAGACGGTGAGAGGTAGGTCAGCTCCAAATATTCTCTAACCTCCCCCAAATTGAATAGTTGATAACTCTAACTAGCCGCCTCTCTCTGACTCAACTTTTACTCTCATCTTAGCGATGGTTTAGGATATTTATGCATGTAACAGTAACCTGAGTATGAATTATAGTTTTGAAAGGAATTTCCGCTTCTCTATAATATTTCCCCATTATCTATTTATTTAAATCTCGTCCTTGGTAATCACTCCCTTATATATATATATATATATATATATATATATATATATATATATATATAAACGTCAAATAGGCTACATTTGGGAAATATGCAAAATCCTATGCAGGATTTTCTCTCTACGGGGAGAAAGAAAGCACGCTAAAAGCCTTTTTAGACCTTCGAAATTGTCGTTTTAAATAATAAAAACCTTTGAGGAACTGTCTACCTGAATCACATGCGACATTTCCAGACCTGACAAGCGTATACTACTTTATGGGCTGCTCTTCTGCCCCAAGAAAGAGGCGAGCAGAAAGGCATTTGACGGATCTCTCCTCCGACTATGTCACCCTTCGACGGAGAAGTGGAGGCCCTTGTCAAACATCACAGCCCCTCCCTCTCAATCAATATATGAACCACTTGTAGGCAAGAGCCAAGCTGGAGCCTCTCTGATCGTTACCTTCCTCAGCATATAGACAATAGTTCAATAGTTTGATATTTTGCCGCATATATATTCTTGTAAAGGCACAATGATTTGGAAACGTAAGTTCGGTTGGACGCAGTGCAACATTCAATTACCATTCCTAGCCTTTAGGATACGGTGGTGCGGGACAGCCTAGTGCCAGGAGTGCCCCGTGTGCTGAATACTTTCCTCACACGATGTTACTCTTGTACTTTGCATTCCACTTGTTCCAGGTGTTTCCCAAATTGAAACATTTTGGTATACTTTATCAGAACCCTCATCGTCATATAAAGAAAACTCCGCTTCCCTTTCGCTCACACCCGTCAAAAGATCTGACAATTGTTCGCTTGAAAAGCACTAAATATGCTAGAGACATTTTCAGGGTAAACTCTAGGTAAAGAGAAACAACGATTTTCGGGTGTAAAAAAAAAATGGAGAGAGCAGATATACGTACATGTAGGCTGAGTAGTTGGAAGATTAAGTGACAAAAGTGAAGTCCTATGCCACCTATCGGCTTTGAAGGACACTTCAGCTTCTATAAACAGCCTACAGATGGCGATAGTAGAAGGACTGATATAATAGCTTGTAGCAACCAAGCGCAAAAGAAGACGAACTGATATATCAGTCCGTAGCACCCGGGGCACTGCTCCCTCCAGACTAATGTATCAGTCCGTAGCACCCAGGGCAGTGCTCTCTCCAGACTGAGATACATTTTTTTTTTTTTTTTTTCTTATTCAAACAATATCAATAAATAAAATACATATTTAATTTTTAGTGCACCTACAGATCACTTCACTAATATGGTAATCTATAATTCAAGATTTAAAAGAAAACAAACAAACTTATTTATACGGGAGATTATATAGATCTGTTTTCCCGTCCACTGAATGATATATCGGTCCATAGCACCCGGGGCAGTGCTCTCTCCAGACTGATATATCAGTCCGTAGCACCCGGGGCACTACTCCCTCCACACTGATATATCAGTCCGTAGCAGCTAAGGGCTAGAGAATAGAAAATACATCCTAATAGTAGAAAATAAATACTAACAAGGAAGATGGTATCATCAAATGTTCAATGACTCTAAGGACTTGTTCGATCACTGAAAATATTAAATATTTAAACTACTGAGCTCTCCCTAGAGGAGGAGATTTTTAATTTCTCTCTAACAAGATTGCCTCGGCTTACCTAATAGGCCTGTAATGGACTTAGGCTCAGGAAGGCTACTCCAATTCA
Organism: Gonocerus acuteangulatus; assembly: GCA_946811695.1. Classification (NCBI taxonomy): domain Eukaryota; kingdom Metazoa; phylum Arthropoda; class Insecta; order Hemiptera; family Coreidae; genus Gonocerus; species Gonocerus acuteangulatus. The sequence goes on along the minus strand of OX328127.1, from coordinate 69,395,539 downwards.
ATTTCTCTCCCTCTATCACCCATCGAAAAGTAACTCTACTTCCGTCGCAGAGTACCGCAGGACTTTCGCCAACTTAAGCCTACAGTTCATGTTCTGCGATTTCTTTCTTAGGAATGTTTTATGATTTGTTTTTATGAATTGAATGTTCAGGAATTTACAGAGTTTTGTCGTTAAGTCTGAGGATCCTACAAATTAAAAATAAATAAGACTGTTTTAGGACTAATGTCTCAATGACGGCCTCGGTTGAAGAAGATATATATGTCCAGCAGTCAATAATTGAAAATGAAGTCTTTCCAATAGGACTAGTGGTGTAAAGGTTTTGTAATCAAAACGCAAATTTTAATATAATCATTTGCCGAGCCATGAATGTTTTTTGAGCGTTTATGTGCGTACGTTTTCACCGTAATATACAATACTAGGGCATTGTGTGTGGACCATGAGGTATTCAGTTAACCAGTGGTGCACGCCTCATGCGGAGGCGATTTCATATTTCTCTATGTCCCTTTACATATAAGTGAGCTTAGTCCTAATAAAGGAGACAGATGCAGGTTATACATCATGTAATGCCTCTAACAACAATAAAAAGCCCCTATGCAGCACAAGGATTCAGTTTCAAGGGAAAACATAGGCTGTTAGTCAGCCCGCACCAGTGCGGGAGCAGTGTAGGGAGAGTGTGCTTGTCAGCCCGCACCACGGGACCAGTTGTGAAAGATATCGCAGGATTTGGATTCGGTCGGTAAAGAAGTTCCGCCCAGGGAGAACTCCCGCTGAGAAGCCGGAGATCTCTTGAAATCCTGAAGGGAGTAATCTTAGAAAAACTCTCCCAGAGGGCTTATTTGTCTGCTACCTTCTTTTCCTACATCCGGCCTTGCAGGAACATGCGTGAAAATAGATTTTCTTCCCCCTGCCAGCTGCCATGGGACTTGGAACACGGGGGGATATACACTTGTGTCGGACTTTTTTCTGAGAATTTTTTTCTTCAACTTGCAAGCTGCTTATATAAGAAAGAATGTTATTTGGCAGTGCTACAACAACAAAGACAGGCAGCTCACTCACTAGGGACGTCATATTTTTTTTTTTTTTTTTTTTTTTTTTTTTGTGCATCGACTACTAGGGCCATTAGCACCAAGGGCCAATTATTTTTAACATTTACCATTTGATGTATAAATTTGTTATTCAATGGTTTTTACTTAATGTTATTTTATCTTTTTTTTTTTAATTAAATTTATTATTGATTAAGAGGGTCCGGCGAGGTGATTTACTCTTTATTTCTATATTCAAAGAAACATTACATATCGCCGTACTAAGGTACAAAATAGGTAAGCGAAAACAACACGCTTGTAAATACGAAGATAATTTAAAAAAAATAAATAAACCTAATTTATTAGTTAAAAATTCAATAAAATAAACAAATGGTCTTGTAAGATAAAAAGTGTAAAACAATATAATAAATATTTTTAATAATAAGTATTTTTTATGATATCAAAGTGTATTTTGTCCAATCTATGTTGATTGTGTAAGTCAACAGGTAATTCTGCCTGTGTTTTTTGTTCATCATTAATCAGTAAGAATTTGTTTATCGTAAGTGGAACATTGCAAAGCGTACGATTTTGTAGTTATAAAAAAAAGCACACGAACGAATGGCTCTGCAAGGTAGTGGAGTAATAAAAGCAAATTGCAAATTCATTTTAAAAGACAGACAGTCTCAAAATAGATATTTCAACAAGACCTACAAATCAACGCATTTGACCGGATTTGGTGATTAGCAGTTCGGTCCTAATAGTTGAAATAGGTTGTACATACGCCAAAGTGTTGGCTTGATATTCAATCCTTCATGAGGACTGTATTCAGACGAATTACTCATTCGATTCGAAAAGAAATAAAATTTAAAAAAATGTCAGTCCCGCAATTTGCCACAAGAGCCGAAGGGAGCTGATACTGTACAGGTACCTTATTCGTGAACACACGGCACACTAGGGAGAAAATCCGGTCTGTGCAGTATTCCGGCCGCGTGATTTCTTCCTTTGCCGGTACCCATTAATAAAGTAATTGAAGGACGGGTAGCCCAAGGGACGGTTTGGGTCTTGGATCCAATCCCCGAACGAAGACACTAGAAGAAAAAATCATTCGTGCGCGCCCGAGTTTTGAACTCACGTCGTCCAGCATATTAGTCGAGTACTGTGTTACAGAGCTAACCTCGCCTCCGACCCGATCAGAAATTGCTGCATTTCTAAGCAGTAATTTATTGTAAGTACCCATTCTAATGAAAATACCGGCCAACAAATGTATCATAGTCGCTCGGAAAATTTACTTTTCTTCTTGCCATTGGACGGAAATTGGGGACCCCATAAAGGAGGGAGCATGAAAATGAGACTCAAGAAATCCTCTGGATCATAGCTCGTGAAGGTGGTGAGAGTACACGAGATGATCCCGAGCCCCCCCCCCCCACCCCGCTTCGCTACCCAATGAGATTACACCCTGCGCTAAGCTCATACAATTAAATGGTGTCAAGGGAGGCCTAAGGCGTGTCTAATGGAATTTGTTGAGGCCATTTCACGTCACCTTTCGAGTAATCAAATCCAAAGCAGCGTTGGTATGGCCTCGGACTGGGGGAGGGTAACATTTTCATTCCAAATAAATATGTAAATTACATAATAAACATGTAAATATGTGTTTCCAAACACAAAATAAATGGTAAATTCCATAATGTAAGTGTGTGTATATATATATATATATATATATATATATATATATATATATATATATATATGTGTGTGTGTATATATATATACACAGTGCTGTGAATAAATATAGACTCAATGTAAAAATAAACTATTTGAATTAATTTAAGTCATTTTTTTTTTAAATTTTAGTAACAAAAGATATTGTTTAATGTTTACCTAAATGATTTGTAACAATTTCGATAACAAATTTAATGATATTGTTAAGATTAGCTACATTTGGTACAAAATATCAAAAAACAACCTATGAAAAAGTATAAACTCAAACATTTTCTGACTCTTTAATAAGTAAATTCTTTTCAATAATGACAACTTATGCCATATTTCTTAATCACCTCCAAGAGTCCTTTGAGGACACTTCTTATTAAATTAATTTAAGTGCTCTCTGGTATGTTTTCCCAAGCTTGTGTTATCCTTTTTCTGAGCTCATCAATATTTTGGATTTCTAGCTTCAAAAAGTCAATACACTTCTCTCGCCATAACTCTCCACCAATTTTCTATCGTTTCAAGACCCAGACTAAGGTCTGGCAAACTAAAATATTGATTCCAAAAACCTAAAAACATTTTTTTGTAGCCCATGTAGCATGAATCGGGGCGTTTTTCTGCTAATAAATGATTATTTCTTCTCCCAGCATCGTAATAAACGGCAAAAGGAGCTCTGCCGATTCATTTTGATAAGTAATTTCTTCATTTTTCCAGAAATAAATGCAATTCGAGTTTTACTCATTTCATTAAAAGCAGTCCATACCCATGACTCCAATACTTCAACGCGACATTTTTGCAAAACATTTTTTTTTATTGCTAAAGTCATGCCAAAGAAAAATTAAACCATCTGAACCATCAATTTTAAGTTTTTTTCATCACTAATAATAACGCTTGACCATTTAAAGCTTCTTGGCCATCTAATAACATAAAAAAGTCCGACTCACAGGAACTGCGTCATCTTAGCGCGTTTCCGTATATCTCGAAGAAGTGAAGTCGATTAGGCATCACAAAAGACAGGAAACTGACAGTAGCCAACTTACACAAAAGCGGATAATTCTTAATCCTCATTCTTGAGGAAGGCTGAATAAGTCAATACAATTATGTACTAAAAACGTACTCACTCTACGAATACTGCTCAGCAGGCGCTATTCCAAACAACCGAAAATTCGTTGTCATTTTAAGTTCCTTGTTTTACTAGCAAATTCGTTCAACTGTAAATATGTGCTTCATGGCAGATAAAAGTTCATTCTCTCGTGGGTTAAATCTTTCTATAAAATAAGAAATAATGATAACTTCAGTTGTAGCAGGAGGAAGGTTATATAGATAGGAGAATTCAAAACAAACCTATGTATACGCCATCATGGTTAGCCACAGCCATCTTGATTTCCACAGTTATTCCAAACGTATTACCTATACCTTTTACCGTTTCTTAGCTTATTTTACTACAATACTAATTTTACTGATAAATGCAATTAAAAACAAAAAACAACCAATTAAAAAGTGAGACACACAAATAGAAAAACCCTTTCAAAACAACAAAACAAACACTTTTTAAGTTTTAAGCGCTTACATCTCTGATTGACGTTGTCCCATCGAATAATGCTTCAGAACCTTTTTTGTAGAGAATTTATTATGCATTCGAATGCATGCCTTCCACTTACCACGATTTCCCAACCGTTACCGAGATATTTACGAAAAATGTATGAAGATCCGAAAACTTTTCATGTCTATTAATAAAATATTTTTTTCGCATACTTCCTTAACTCCAAATATAACCAAAATTTAAACATCTCAGTTATTTTAAGTACCCACAATAAAATAATGACATGCGAAAATATTGATTCCACTTGCCTCAAAAACGGTTACAGATATCGCCTTAAAAACGGTTTCATTCGTTTTCCTATGTGAAGAAACCTATAAAAGAAGTACCTGGAAGCATATGAACTCAAAAACGTAAGCGTTACGATTTTTTTTTCACGAATTTCGCCCCAAACGCCATCTTCCTTTGGGCGGATTCTGCTGCCTAACGAACTTGACCTTTCAAATAAGAAGACAGATTTTTGTACCAAATTTCATCAAAATCGGACCATTCTTGAGCTTGCATACATATATATATATATATATATATATATATATATATATATATATATACAAATTTGAACCACGTATATTTTCGTGATCTATGGGGTCTGAAACGAGAAAGTTTCTGGTCGGCACGTCCGGATTGCGTTGTGAGGTCAACCTCATAAGCGGGTTCTCCCTATGGAGATAGGGAGTAACCGCGCTAAAACAAATCACACAAAATTATTGTGCAATGAATTCACTTATAAATTTAATAAATTTTTCACAGGACTGTATATATATATATATATATATATATATATATATATATATATACAGGGCATAACGAATACTTAAGGAGGTGATAGTTCACATCAACTGGAACACAAATGGTCCTTTGGGCTGAGTGTAAATTCCCAACTGGTAACGAGGAAATTTGAATTTTGTGGGTTTTTTTAGGTTAACCACGTTTTTCGTTGGATAGAAAGCAATAACTAAATAACTGTTTAAGATATGCTATACCGATAACTAAATAACTGTTTAAGATATGCTATACCGATAACTAAATAACTGTTTAAGATATGCTATACCAATAACTAAATAACTGTTTAAGATATGCTATACCGAATCGCAGCGTTGTAATATAGACAAAATTATTATATTACCCTCTAGTGTGAGAAGAAGTAGGTATTGTGTCGTTTTGTAATGTTATTATTGTATCAAAAGTCTGTTACTGGACATAGGATACTGTTCTGTAAATTTCTTCTTCAGTTAAATAATAGAAATGAGATTGAGCAACAAGAGGTGAGATAAAGTATATGAATATTTGAAATAAAAAACATTTTATTTTACGGTATTCTAGATAGATCGATTCTTTATAAGATCTGCCCTTGAAGACCGATTCTTTAAAAAGATCGGCCTTTAGAGATCGATTCTTTAAAAAGATCGGCCCTTGGAGAACGATTCTTTAAAAAGAGCGGTCCTTGGAAATGGATTCAAAAGATCGATATATTTTGGTAAAAAGATTGATTCAGATCGATCTTTTTAAGAGAGTTGAAGTTACAGGTTTTAGAAAAAAAATAATGTAAATTTTAGTAATTGGGTCGTACTATTCGTTTCCACGTCAGACTTTGATAGTTTTATTTAATTAATAGTTTATTTATGAATTTATTAAATACAAAACAATAAACATTTTCAGCTCAAATGCTAGAAATAAAAATAAAACCCCAAAACCAAAGCAACGTTGACTTTAAAAAAAAAAAAAAAACATGAAGTACTTAATATCATGAAAACGGGTAACTTTTGGATAAGTCAATATGGGCTTAAAATTGTTCGTTTTGACCGAAACTATCACCTCGCAATGGATGTGGGTCGACTTACGAGTAACCCTGTATGTATTCGCACTCTTCCTCTGTTTGAACAAAAAATTTATATGCATGTAATTATGTTTTTGGATAGATAATTGATATCTAGGCTACTACCGCCGGGCTATCTATAAGATGCCACCCCTCCAAAACATCCATGTTGGAGGAGGTAAAGTCCACAAGTTGTTACCCTCCGGACCAAGGAGTGACCCTCCAAAATTATTATTAGTGAGAAAATATTCTTCAAACAATAAGAAAAACTTATGCATATCACTGAGAGCACTATGAATTCTACAAACATATAGAATACCTCAAAGTTGAACAAATGTAAGGTCTTTGCCTTTCTAAAATATTTATACTACACATAAATATAAGAGAGTAAATTCATCTTTGACCAAAATAAGTTCACCCTCCAATATGAAGTATCAGCAAGTGTCAGGTATCTATATTGGGGGAGTATCTCGATACAAGAGCCAGCTCTCCCATCTCCAGCTTAGATTACAGTATTAATACTTGAGTATTCGCCTAATGGGACCTGCTCACCAGCTGCCTCTCCACAACCATTAACTACACCTGTCAGCGGACTCACAAAACCACTCTGGAGATATATATTTTTTGTTTTTTTTAAATTTTTTCTAGAAAAGATACATTGGACAAGATTCTATTAGAAAATGATACTTGTACACATTTAAAAAAAATAATAAAGGTGAAAATGTTTGAGAAGTATTCATAATAGTAAAAAAACTCTTTGGATGGTCCGAAATTTTTTTTCTATTTTTTCCGGAAACGATAGAGACTAAGAAATTATTGATGTTTATTTATTTTTCGTTCGTCAAAAGAATAATTGAAGGGCTCAATGCCAAAGGTGCCTAACCAACAATAAGAACAAACTTAGAAAATTGGATTTAAAGTTAGGAAGAACCTGAAAAAAATCAGGGTTGGTGACAGAAATTTTTACTTTTCTTTCGGATTCTTCTAAACTTTAACTCTATTTTTTTCAGTTTGTTCTAATTGTGGGATAGTCACCTTTGGCACTGAGTCCTGCAATTATAATTTAAATGATCTCATAGGAATCTGGTTGAGAGAATTATTTTAATTTGAGATATACGGCACTCAACCTTGTGTACACTAAAGACATCCCTAGCCATCCCGGTAGGATAGACTCGCTTGGGGCCCACACACCCGACTGAAAAGGCAGGAGCTGAACAGGAGATACGGACTACTACGAAGACAATTCGGATCACTACACAGAATATCTATTTGGACTTACGGACTTTATCTACTGGGGAACAACCAAAATATACCGAGAATACAGGCATTTCGATCCAAAAACTTACGCAATATGTCCCTTACTACGTTTCCAATAATTCAAGACTTTTCGAAACCCTGTTTCCAAAATTTTTACACCCAATTCCCACCCTTTTCCCTGTGCTGTCAACAACACACTTAAAACCCTCCTCCCTAAAAGGCCTAAGAAATCTTTGCCCTGTGATGACCAATCTCACTAAAGAACATACAAAAGATACCGATTAGGAGGTGTAAATAATAATTGGCTCTGGGATTTTTATTTTGTTTTTAATTAATTTTTGTATATGTTTCTATTACTACTTACTTAATCCTATTATAAGAGATCATAACTAATTTTCATACTTAAATAATGTGCTTCAGTATTGTTGAGATGTTGAAAACGATCTATTATTAATAATAAATATACATATTTTTCCTAGAAAACACACAACTAACTTCAAATTATCACAACGGCAAGATCATAATGTAAAAAAAAAATGTTTTTAGCCACTGATTAGCGAATTTATTGATCTAAAATATATTACACAATCAGAGCTGTAATTTACATTGCACGTGTGTCCTAATTATCCTGTTGCTATGTTTTGAGAACGTAAACCTAGAGATGTGGGTTTTCCGGAAAATTCCAGAATGTTTTCTGGTAAATTTTCCGGAAAATTTTCCGAGCCACTGAATGTTCACGTTCTTGTAAATTAAACTTTCATTGCTAGAGACTTCAAGTACGCAACACTGGAGTATTTGTATCAACTATATTATATTATACATAGGACACCCTTTCGAGTTTTCCCCCTTTCAACTAAAATAATAAGCAAAATTATAATGAACAAAGCATAGAAATGTGATTTATACGTTTTTAGTCATGTATATAGCTGAAAAGTTAAAATATAATAATTCTTTAAAAACTCTTATGCATATATAATATTTCAGTAATTAATTAAAGAATACCACATAGGAAAAACTATTTTATTTGCTAAATTGATGTATGAATATGTCCGAAATGAAAACAAAATATATTTTAATGTAACTCTAGAAAAACATAAAAAGAATTTTTATATTAATGACACTGACACATTTCATAAAAATGCTGAATTACCATAAAAAGTCCAACTCGCAGGAACTGTGTTATTTTAGGGTGGTTCCGTTCATAGTAATCTCCAAGACAAGGAAGTTTAAGGCACCACAACTGTAAACTGACAGTGGAAATGACTCCCTCGCATTTGAGCTATTAAATTTAATTAAAACGTTAGGTAAACGGCGACAAAATTCCCTTGAAATGAAAAAAAAACTAACAATTTCGAAGATTTAAGAACTTATTTCTCCGATTGACATTCGAATGGTTATGTTCCAGGTACCATAGTTTTCCAACCGTATTCAAGATATTAAGGATAACATAAGAAGACCCCAAAACTCTTCATATATGTTAATATTTTTTTTTTCTAATACGTCATAAAGTCCATACATAACGAACATTTAAAATATTGCCCTAAAAATGGTTTCATTTGTTTTCCTACATTAAATAACCTATTAAACAAATACCTACAAGCATATTAACTCTATAACGTCCGCGTTATGAAATTTGCCTCGCGATTGTCGCTCCAAAACGCATGTTTTGTAGTAAGGGAGGAACCGCGCAAAACTGTGATGAAAATCAGAACAACGTTTATACATTCAAGAATTTATGGGAAAACTTAAATACAATATATGATTTTGATCGCAATTTTAGAAGCATCTAATTGTGGAGCACTACGATTTTAATAAATTAAATGAACAATTCGATGGATGGATGGATGGATTGGGTGTTTAAGGGCAGAAAACCTCTAGGTCCTCACCGCCCTGAAGTGTAGTGTTAGAGAGTCGTGTATATGTCGTGAGAGGGATTGTAATTTTGTGTTTAGGACATGACAATCAACTGTAATTTTTATGACCTGTACTCTTTTTTTTTTTTTAACCTATGTCATTGCTTACGACTAACTTGTTACTTAGATACTAATAGAACTATTTGCACTAAAACTAATACTAACATACAGTATAGCACTATTAATACAGTTAAGAGACTTGTATATATTTTTTTTTTTTTTAATGCATATACATATATATATATATATGTATATCTTTTTTATATGTATATATCTATTTTTTCTGAGTAATGTTGTATATATCCTTTTTTTTAATGCATTATATATATATATCTTTTTTTTTAATGCATATATATATATATATATATATATATATATATATATATATATATATATATATATCCTTTTTTTTAATGCATATATATATACCTAACGAACAATTCGAGAATGTGTGTTCCTTTAATTTAATTTATTATTAATTTATTTTTGTAAACATTTTTACAAATATTTTCATCATTATATTTTTAGTTTTAGTGTTTTTCAATTAGTTTGTTCTTTGATCGATTTGCATATTTATAGTACGGTTCCTCTCTCCCTCCGTAGGGAGGAAACCCGCTTATGAGGTTGACTTCATGGAGCTCATGCTTGCAGATACTCGTTTTATAGGTTTCTTGACGCAGAAAAACGAATAAAACCATTTTTAAAGCGATACCTGTAACCGTTTTCCAGAAACATTGAAACACCTACTTTTCCAAACTAATTTTCAGTTTGGGTATTCAGAAACGATTAATTCAGTTGAAACTTGTTCCAGACGTTTGATATTTAACTAATCTATGATAGGTAAATTTTGGTTCCGTTTGGAGTTAAGGAAGTACTAGAAATAAAATAATTCATTAACAGGCATGAAAAGTTTAGGGATTTTCGTATATTTTCTGAAATATACCGTCTCGAAAACGGTCAGGAAATCGTAGTAAGTGGATGGTGACCATTCAAAAGCTTACTAAATTCTCTACAACTGTAAGTTCAATGTAAGTTTTGATGAGAGAAAAAAGGACTTGAAAATTCGCAATTGTTAGTTTTGCTCTTTTGACGGGGTTTTTGTATCTGTTTATCTAACGTTTTAACTGGTTGTTGCTTATTTTAGTGGCATTTAACAGTAATGAGGGCGAGGATAGCTCACCTGAGTTCAACTCCCGAGCAAGCACTAAAGATTTTTTTCTTCTAGTGTCTTCGTTCGTGGGTTGGATTCGGCCTCCCTGACCGTCCCTAGGCCAACCCGGCATTTAATTAATTTAATAATGGGTACCTTGGTGCTAATGACTCAAGCAGTTAAAGCAGCAAGGGGAATATAAGGCGGCCTGAGCATAGTACTGACCACACTATCTCCCTAGAGTTCCGTATGGTCCTGAATCAGATACCTCTATAGCAACTGCCCTTTTTTTTTACAGTTAAACAAGTATTTGACTAAAACGAGGTAAGAAAATGTGAAACGTTGAGAAGGTGGGGGAAGTCGCCGTGATACTGTCAGTTTCCTGTTGTGGCGCCTTAAATCTATTTTAACTTCGAAATTTTATTTTATATTTTTCACAAAAGATCCAACCCCACCAATAACTGCTACTATTCCTTTACTAATAGCACTGGAGATGTGAATGGAACTGCACTAAGATGACTCAGTTCGTGGGAGTCGGATTTCTTTTTATATAGGCATTTAACTTTAGTTCCTATGCCTACTGGTTGATAAACACATTGTGTGGAAAGCAACCCAATATAGTTGAGCAACTAAACTTTTTTTTTTCAAAAACAACGTTTTTCTCTCTCTCTGCTCAGAAGAAGAAGCAGAATTTGAAAGGATGACATTGTCATCGCTTGTGAAATGAAGATTTTGTGAAACTGATAGCAGCTTCACCTTGTGTTAATCTGTCAATCTATTTGCATCACAATATTTGCATTTACCTATAATTTTGTTTCCTTCATGGACTTCCACAAAATGTAGAACGTAAAACACATTTTTTTTTTTTTTTTTTTTTTTGCTGGTTAACCTTTACACCTGACAGAGAGCAGTATGATTTTTTTTGTTTTTTAATTCCAATCTAGTGTTGTTTATATGAGGTGACTTTTCTTAAACCTATTGCACTAGTACAGAATGGTGGAGCCATCTTCTGGTTTCCGCTACAACCTTGTTCACCAAATATTAAGAGAAATAGGCGATTCATTTTCTGTGAGTGCTCTTTTCTATGAAATAGGGCGAATTGACTTTTTCTGAGTTATTACATAAGCAATATGACAATTGTTAGGTAAAACATAATCAAATTTAATTTTATTCATGTAGATTGAAAAGTTGTATTATAGCCTGTAGTTTTTGTTTAAATGGTTCAGAAATTAGCTAATATAAGAGAATATGGATAGCCCATATGTCCTAGAACAAATTTACCAAAAAATTGCTTTTTCTAAATTGAAAATTTTCCGGAAAAACATAGCTGAAAATTTTCTGGAAAAATTTCCTCCGAACATCTCTACGTGAACCACCACGGTACACCGTGGGATCACTTATGTTCATATTTTACACAATATTTCCTGTTCTCCGTCCTGAAGAGTGAAGTTAATAATATAACATTTATTCAACGTTAAATTTTACTCCTAGTAGATGTTTTTAAAAATAAACTCCTCTGAGCAGTGTATTCTAAGCTGGATGATGGAATGAGTGTGAGGAGGGGGCGTGAGGTAGTTGACGAGGCGGCAACATCAAAGAGGTCTCAATCAAGGTAAAACGTGACCTTCTTCTATGCTAATGAGCCCTTTTCGCCACCCGTTTTCCTACAATGCGTTCCCAACTTACACCCAATTTAGGTTCTACCTACCTTTATGCTCACTTTATTAATGTTCTGTATGATACTTATATAGTTAGTTATAAACAAATGAGGAAATCGAAGGGTGGAAGTGGTAACAACACGATTTAGAAAAGGTCACAGTATCTCTTTGTGAACCATGCTCCTATGGTTTAACCCATTTGCTGCTGAGCAGTGCAACTTGCATTTTGACAGTTTACTACAGGGCTCGTGCCTCAATTGAAATTTCAATTATGAAAAACTGTTTAAGCGCTAATAGTCACAAAGCTGGCATGCACACAAATTCCTGAGAGTAGCATTTTTTTAGAATCTATGCAGCGCTGGATGCACGCCGGCCAAGCGCACAGACCTGTGATTAGGGGCAAATGGATCATCCATATGTTTTATAATAGAAGAGCATCAAACCAAGATAATGCCCTCTATCCCATTTACCGCTGTCCCCTCAATGGTGCGGGCTCACTAAGGCGCTGTCCCCAGGCTAACCCCGCATTAGTGCGGGCTGACAAAGGCACTTATCCCGCATTAGTGTGGGCTGACAAAGGCGCTTACCCCGCGCAAACCCCGCATTAGTGCGGGCTGACATGGGCACTTATCCCGCATTAGTGTGGGCTGACAAAGGCGCTTACCCCGCGCAAACCCCGCATTAGTGCGGGCTGACATGGGCACTTATCCCGCATTAGTGTGGGCTGACAAAGGCGCTTACCCCGCGCAAACCCCGCATTAGTGCGGGCTGACATGGGCACTTATCCCGCATTAGTGTGGGCTGACAAAGGCGCTTACCCCGCGCAAACCCCGCATTAGTGCGGGCTGACATAGGCGCTTACCCCGCATTAGTGCGGACTGACAAAGACGCTTTGTTAACTCATAAAATAAAATTCTGGCGCTACCTAGAGGCTATTTCTTGTTATTCTAGTAGTTTCTCTAGTTACCCACTAGGTGACGTACGTGATGTATAACTTGCTCCTATCTACTCTATTAGGACTAAGGTCACTAATAGAGTAAAGGTATGAAAACCAATACGAAAACGGCGTGTGGCGTGCATCCCTAGCCAAAAATTTCGCGTGAACCTCACAATACCGTTTTGCAAAGAAACCAATTTGATCTTGACCTGACCCCGGAATCAAAACTCAGCGACCCCCAGAACTTATTAACGTAGTACTCAAATTCTACAAAGCCACATAATCGTATCTTTGCTTTTTTTATTGGAACATAAAGTGATATTGAAATGACCTTGAGGACTGTAATAAAAAAAAAAAATAACACACACATCTCGCCGTAAAATATTCTGTTCTTTCAGAATTTGCACTAAAAAAATCGTTTTTTGGAAAATAAACATAATTGTCCTTGAACTGGTCATTATTTTTTCGCCGCTATGGAGACCCCGAATTCGAATGCAGTGACCTTCAAAACACTGGAAGCTCTAGTTATTTCTTCTTAAACTACTTCATGCGGAATTTCGACCTTCAAATGCTCTTAAACCTAACGTACTGGGGTGATACGGACTCCGGATTCGGATTCAGCGTATCGAAATAAACAAGAATATATGTATGGTGCCTTTGGAAAATACTACTTTTATTATTTTGTGTGCCTTTGTAAAGTATAAGAACAACAAACCCAAACACAAATATGGAACAGACATAAATAGATTTCTGGGCGTAGTAACCTTGTAGTTAAACAGACATAAATAGATTTCAGGGCGTAGTAACCTTGTAGTTAAACAAATTTACACTCTACTTCAGTATCGTTATAAATTATAACTTTGTAAACTCTGTCCGGAATTATCTAGAACATAGTTTTAGGTTTAGGAATGAAAATCAGCACGAAATTTATCATCTGTGGAGTTGCAGGAAATGGCGATTCCGCTATATTTAATTTCATCGAGGAAATTCTCCCTGATGATTCTTCTGATATCTATGATTTGTTTGTATTTAAGATTTCAAGATGTTGACATCTACTTCATGATTGATGCTTTTTCTTGACTCAAATATCCTGCAGTATATGGTCACTAGAATTAAGTTCTTAGTGTTGCAACCATCCTCCTCTTAGGTTTAGCGAATGGACCTCCACATCAATTAGGTACACAAATATTTTTCTTCATGATTTTTGTTAAGAATTAGGAATTGTTAACCGTATAGTTTCTTCCCTAACCTGGTGTAAAGCATGTCAACCATCCTTCTGATCTAAATCTAGCCGTGTATCCATTGCTCAGGTTTAATGGCGTATAATACTCATCCGCTTTAATTATTGCTATTAGTTGAACATTATATTTATTAGCTATTGTTATTTATCTGTTTTAATGTCGTCCATTTGAATCCTTGAAAATAATTTCGTCTGTAACATAAGATCAGACAATTTCAATAATATGTTTATATTCTAAAAATGTTTTTCCCGAAATTTTAGAGATGGCTTATTTAGATATGCTACAATAATTTATTCTGAAACTAAACTAAACTCTAAAGGTATGGATATATTTTACAAATTTATATCCTTTTAACGTAAAATGAATCTAAATCTAAAATGACTATTACATCAAGATAATTACAAACACAAACGTAAGCATTTATTATTAAATAAAAATTATTAATATGATTCTAGAGACTCATTATTCCATAAATAATACAAAGTGATGTACTACAAATGTCAGTAGGACGAAAAACAAGATGTTCCACACCCACACACATTTCCACAATAGTAGTATAGGGAGAGAATCACCCTGTCATCTTTGGACATAACGCCCACTATAAGGAAAAATATAACTCATAGCTTTTTAGAAAACACTTGTTTTTATTTTTATTTTTTATTTGAATATTGCACAATCATATACAATGAATATATTCAACGAGTATCTTCGATGTACTAACAATATGTCCGCTGAAAAAATATAAGTCAATCAATTGTTACCTCGAAATTTATGTCTTAAAACATTTTACAGTTTTATTTTTGCAAAATGGCTCCAATAGGTTTGTAATGAACATAAAGAATAGTCTGAATCACAGGAAATGTGTTGCATTAGTGCGCACCTTCTACGTATCACCATACCGTTCTTGATATATTTAGTAAAACAAACGAAAATCCCAAAACTCTCATGTCTGGTAATCATTTTTTTTTTCGGACACATCCTCAACTCCAAACGCAACAAAAATTTGAATATCTTAGTTCGGACGAATTTCATACATCTAGAAAAAGTTTCAACCTAATCAATTGGTTCTAAATACACAAACCTAAAGTTAGTTCGGAAAACTAGTTGTATTCACTTTACTGGAAAACGGTTACAGATATCGCATTAAGAACAGTTTCAATCGTTTTCCTCTGTCTAAAAACCTATAAAAATTGTACTTGCAAGCCTATAAGCGCAAAAACGTAAGCGAAACGATTTTTTTGTTTAAATTTCAACATATTATTTCCGAAATGCATTATTTTCATGAAACAAAAATGTTAACTATTCCGTTAAGCGGCTATAATCGTCTAATCGCCAAAGTGGTGAAACTTATAGAATGATTGTCAAATGAGTATTGTTTTGAGATATTTTCATAAGCGCAGAGCCTGGAGTAAAAAATGCATAATATTTAATGAGGATTATTGTATTTTTAAAAATAATAGTAACGTATTTAATAAATTTAGATAGTCTCTTCTCTTATTTTAGAATTATATATTTTACATTTTTATATAATTTATTTCTAAATCGTGTTTTTGTGTAAATTGCTTCTTTGTACAAAACCTATTGTATTATAGAAAGACTTTTACTTCAGCTTCATATAAAGTTATTTTTTATCAAAGTAACACCCAGTCAGTTTTCCTGGAACTAAAAAGTAGAACATACAGTAAAAAAAAAAAATAAATAAAATGCAATTTCTAAAAACTCAGAATAAGGTGTTTCTTTCCCGAAGAATATTTCGAATAGAAAGTTGTTGGAGAATAATTTTGTCCCTTTCATTCCGAGTATCCATGTGGATGAAGGTTATCAGTATTCTGGAACTACCTCTAGAAGAAAGGGAATGAAACAAAGGAAAAAGAACTAGAGTCTTGCTTTATCAGCAAACCCCAAGTCCTTGGTTAGCAAAGGAATCTATTCTCATTGGATTAGTTTAATGCATGTCTTTTCCATTGAATTGAAATGTATACAGAATACAGCATGGGTAAAAACAATTCTATGACTCTAAAAAATTCTGTCAGTACAGTCATTTTTAATGTAGTTCTTAGGTATTATACGGTATGATTCTGAATTCTTACTATAGAAACTCATGATTTACCTATAGACTTCTACCACCGTTTTCAATGACCTTCACAAATTTATTCAAAACTTGCCCCCTAAACGCATAGACATCTCAAAATCTATTCATACTGATAAAAATAGGTTAAAAAATTAAATTTGTAAGACATAACCTAGTAGCCATAACCTTTTTAACGCAAATAACCTACTACTTGAGCGCCAAACCACATATCCTATCCTATCCTATCCTATCCTATCCTATCCTATCCTATCCTATCCTATCCTATCCTATCCTATCCTATCCTATCCTATCCTATCCTATCCTATCCTATCCTATCCTATCCTATCCGTCCTGTACACACTCATTTTACACTCAGCATCACACCTACGTTTTTACTATCCCGTACAAAAAAAACAATGTGACCTGTAACAGGCCACAAAGGCCCTGAGGGGCCCAGACGTATCTGATTCATGAACATACGGCACTCTAGGACTATAGTGCGGTCAGTACTATGCTCAGGTCGCCTGTTTTTCCCTTTTGCTGCTTCAACTGCTAGGGTCATTAGCACCAAGGTACCAATTAAAATATTAATTAAAGACTGGGTTGGCCTTGGGACGGCCAGGGAGGCCGAATCCAACCCACGAACGAAGACACTAGAAGATAAAAATCTTTAATGATTGGTCGGGATTTGAACTCAGGACCTGCAGCTTAAGTCCAGTACTCTACCACTGAGCTAATCTCGTCCCCCTTTACTATACCGTACCTGCTAAAAAATATTCTCCCATTTGACATAGCGTTACCTATTTTTTTTTACAGGATCGCCTTTCTGTTCTCAAGAATTCTGTTTTTCTCGAATTAATATATACATATACATATATATATATATATATATATATATATATATATATATATATATATATATATATATATATATAGAAGAGCCTTAAACCAAATCTTCTCTACATCTGAAGACAATGACCGCATGTTGTGATTGTCAAAAGACAGGCTATTCTAAAATTGATCACAAGAGAAATACAATACACCTGGAATGGTCCGTTTCATTTAGAAAATTCCAAAGTACAAAATAGGCCAAACCCACTTTCCCAGTAATTCAACCGAAAGAGTATACCATTTGATGAAAAAAAAAATGGGAAATAATATAAAAAATGTAGAAAACGTTTAAGGAGAGATCAGATATAAAGCACTAATGGAATGATAAAGCAGGTTTTACGAATTCAAAAGAAGAAACTCATGTTTCTCTCCGACAAAAAGCGTACTTCTTTGTTGTACAAAAACTGCAGTTGAACTAAATCAATAAATTTCTCTCTCAAAATTTATGTTAATTAAGCTCAAAAATAAATCTAAGAAATCTGCCGATACGAAAGGCTAAATCGTTGTTTCTTGTAAATTACAATAAAGAATATTCAATCCTTTTTGATCTACAAACTCCAAAGCAATAAATCTTTGGCTAATGTAATACTAATTAAACATTCTAAAAAATGGAAAAAAATAAATTATAACTCCAAAAAAAAAAAAATTATAAGTTTAAATTAAAATATAGAATGTTTGTCAATTTTAATCATCATTTAAAATTCGTAAAATCAAATATTGCGCAGAAAAATGTAGTAATAATTTTAAACAATAATACATCAACTACTATTAAATATTGCAAATGTATCATAATTTATTGATATATATTAAGTTATCAGATTGAAAATTTATATATTCATTTTTCATCAAAAGGAGACTCCACCACTCCTAGACCTATAAAATCCAGAACAACAACTTAATATTTATCAAGCCAAATTCATAAAAATTGACATAAATTTCTGACCCTTTATTTAAACAACAAAAGCTCAAAGTAAGACAAGACTCTGGAAAGTCTATTCTTATTCCAAATCATGGAAGTTATTTATTCCGAGGGTTGATTAGGATCTTAAAAAACCGAAACAAACCAAAATTCTTCTGCTGCATTTTTTCCTTTAGGGGAATTCAACGGTTCTTCTAAGGGCATCCAGGTACGCACAGCGTTTTGTGTGCACGAGACACAAAAGCCTTCAAGAATCACGTCATACAAGCGTGCTCCGTATAACACTATTTTTCTTTTACGGTGCGTAAACAACTGGGCTTTAGAATAGCTAGTGCACGTGGATGGTCACCCATTCATGTAGGTATTGGCTACGTCTGACGGTGCTTAACTTCGGCGATCTATGGGAACCGTTGTATTCAAAGTGGCTATTGCCGTTGCCTACAATTCTTATTCTGAGGTTATTTGTAAAGACAAAAATTGTAAACGCCTTTAATTAACGAAATCAAAAAGTATGACAACAGTTTTTTTATGTGGTATATTCGTGAGGCGTTTCAATAGAATCATTTACGTTCTACAATTTTTTTAACCGTTTTCGAAATCCTTAATAATTTATTATTAAGTTGAAGGTGACTGGATTCCTGAAGAAACTGGCAGGAGTTGCTCCCCAAAATTGTTTAAAACATTAACTTATATTAGCGACGTTTCAGACTTGTACAGATTCATCATCAGGCACCTTACATTGAGTTTTGCTAAGGTCTATTGTAATTGTATATTTCATTTTAAGGTCCATAAATATTAAATTTTGAGAGTGAACATTAAATTAGAGTAAGAATTTTCATGATTTGCTGAAAGGACAAGGTATATACACACTGCTCTCTTATATGAGTGTGAACATAACTTGTCCACTTAACAAATCATGAAGATTCTTACCTGGATTTAATGTTCACTCTTGAAATTTAATATTTATGGACCTTAAAATGAAATATAAAATTACAATAGTCCTTAACGCAACTTAATATAAGATGTCAGATGATGAACCTGAACAGGTACGAAACGTCGTAAATATAACTTAATGTTTTAAACAAGTTTGGGGAGAAACTCCTGCCAGTTTCTTAAAGAATTTATTATTACTTTGATGAATTATTTCGGCGCAAATGTCGGCAAACATACAAGTTTCTACTGGTCAGATTCTGCTAGTTAACGAACTTGTACTTCCCTTTTACGCAAACTTTTGCTAAGTTCATCAAAATTAGGCCATTTTTGTAGATTTGCGGATTGCGTTATGAAAGTACGTAATCAACGGAAACACCTCCTTTCACAGGAAACACTCTAACGAACCGATTTTGTCTCGTTTATTTCGCAAAATGTCTGTAATACAATTCAAACTTTCCCAGGAACTTAATTGAAAATATCATGAACTTGGTTAAAGCTTCTATGGATTAGCATATATTTCATAAGTTTAATGGGAATACTACGGATGAGCTTAGTTTGACTCGCCAATCCGGTAGTTAAAATAGTTTTAAACCAAACGGAGCTTTCTTTTGTAAATTTGTTTCATTTGTGTAAAAAATAATCACCCACGGTGGAGGAACACTAGCTTGGAAAACGAGAAAAAAAGGAAAAAAATCAATTCATTTTCTATCTAAAAATCATGATCCATTTTAAACCACTGAAGGAATTGATTAACTCCACTGATTACGGACGAACCCCTTCACAAAAAAACAATGTATGTTCTTAATTTAATTAATTAATAAAAAAAGTACTTAAACAACTTTCCAAATTGCAAACGGTTTATTTTGGAAACCAGGGGTCTCCCCGTGGTTTAACGACTTAGTTTCTCAAACGGGAGATGATCGGTTCAAGCCCCACCGGTGGCAGAAATTTTCTTGTAATTACCCAGAAGACGAGTGTACTTTCCAGAACCCATTGGTCTCAGAAACTCTTGTAGTTCAAGTTTGTAAATATATATAAAATGTGACAATACTGTTACGACCTTGATAATGTTTTATATCTTGAAGATAAACGAAGCCAATAGAAGTGACTTGAACGATTTGTCCAAACCCCCTAAATACTCCCTCGATAGGAACTTATTTAAACCCTAGGCTTATTCCAAAGCCCAAGCTTAGCAGGCCAATGTAGGCTCATGTGGGAGGAATATTAGGGTAATTGATTTAAAACGAAGTCATTAATCATAAAAAAATACGCAATATGTGGGCTTAAGCCATACATTCTAGGTGAAGAATTCTTAAAGGCAAAGTACATTTAAATGAAATGAGAATTTACGGACATTGAAATTTAAGTACGAAAACTCAAAAAAAAATTGTTTAAGACGCTAGAAGGCATAATGGATGTAAAATACTCAACAATTACCTAACTTTTCATATACAGAGCAAATTATATAAGAATGTTGTTTATAAGAAGATTGAACTCTTGAAGTACCTTTTTTGACAAACTTACTCCAACCTCGTCAATGTACACAAGATACATTACAAATTAGGCAAATTCAAATCTATTTACATCTTCCTACATAGATCTGTTCACTTGATGACGATCCTAATTTTTTTTTTTTTTTTTTTTTTTTTTTTTTTTTTTTTTTTTTTTTTTTTTCTTTTTTTTTGTAGATAGTAAACTTCGTAAATTAACTCCTGATACAAATTATAATGTTATATAATAACCAAATTTTGGAAAATATCGTGCCGTTCTGATCTGAAAATAAACTAAATCTATTGAATTACAAATTACAAAAAATGAAGGTTTATTTCAGAGGCAAATTAATAGTTTGCCCGTATCAACCATATGTTTGGTAACTTGCATCAAATGTCCTTAGATATCATGTCCTTAGATATCAAAATAGGAATATGTGTAGGAAAAGGTAAATAAACCTGATTTGCTTATTAGAAGTATGTACAGTCCACAACATGCTTTAATCATTACCCAGCTGCCTCAAAACTTTACGCCATAGTAAAACGGAATTGCGCCCCAAAAGTAGCGCGCTCACATCCAAGTCACTTTCTGCTTGTAAATTGTACACATCCAGGTCACTCTCCGATCGCTTGCCATGCTCACTTTCTTCCGTTGAATTTATTTCAGCTGATGGGAGATATTTCAGCTTATTGTTAGTATTTCAGCTCATCAAATGTTTTTCAGCTGAAGGTAGGTTCATTACCTGATAGAATGTATTTCAGCTGATGGAAGGCATTTCAGATGATTGGTAGTATTTCAGCTGATCAGACATGATCAACCTTTCTTAGCTAATGGGAGGTATTTCAGCTAATGGAAGGAATTTCGGCGGATCGAAGGATTTTCAGCTGATAGGTGGTTATTTAGCTGATCGAAGAAGTTATAGCTGAAGGTAGATAGGTCATTAGTATTACGCGGTATTACTGCAAATAGGAGGTGCTAATAATGAGCGGCTTCAGCATGTTATTTATTTATTTATTTATTTATTTATTTTTTTTGCAGTTCTGTCAAAGTAGGATTTAACAACGTTGAACATAATATGTTTACTTCCATGTTCTAT
Organism: Gonocerus acuteangulatus; assembly: GCA_946811695.1. NCBI lineage: Eukaryota > Metazoa > Arthropoda > Insecta > Hemiptera > Coreidae > Gonocerus > Gonocerus acuteangulatus. The sequence goes on along the minus strand of OX328127.1, from coordinate 69,373,840 downwards.
ATAATATATGTAGTATACATAGATATAGTATCTATAGAACCATATACCACCTTGATTCTTGGAAGGAACTTCATTATTAAGTATACATTAAAAAAGTTAAACTCAATATTTCGAAAAATATAATGAAAATATAGATAAATTACATTTTTTAATATATTCAGAATAAAATCTTATTAAAGGTAGAGGAATGTAAAGAAAACAAAATGGTAAAGTACAGAAAGCTTTCTTCAAAATAATGAAGTTAAATCTTAAGGCACTCAGACAATTACGGTATTTAAATTTTGTAGAGACTTTCATAGTAAATCAGGAAAAAGACGATGAGCATTTAATTTATTCCGCTCTCCATTTCATTATCACCTTTTTTCCAGGGGTTTTTCTTCGTCTTCCTCAACCCCGGGGTATTTCCCGGTGGATCGGTAGCTATTCATCCAACCTCGGCGAATTACCATATTACCATTTATCACTCCAGAGTTACCATTAATATTCCCATAGCTTCACAGACTTTGGGTCTAGCATTCCGATACTCTGGTGAATCTTCTTTCGTAAAACCATACATATTGGATCATCAGATTTGTTTTTATCTCATATCTTCTTTTAAAAAAGGATTCCTACGGGCAACCGCCAAAATTATTCAGAAGGCAGATCTAGAACAACATATCTTTATTGAAAAACCTTCGCTCGCAATGCTAGTTGTTTCTTTGCTCAAATCGCCCGGCAGCTGAGAATTTTAAATCCCTCCAGCACATTCCGAAGAAATGTAGCTTTAGAGGTTGGACTCAAGAAAGAAAGTTTGAAGAAAAATACCTTATCCAAGCTATTAGAGCCCAAAAATTGACCTCATTAAAATTAATATATATAGCAAATTTTTCACAGCATTATAGGTTAAACATTGTGGAAAGTCACTAGTAATCGATAATATTAAAACAGCTGGGGTCTCCCGTGGTCTAGTGGCTAGCGCGCTAGATTCATAAGCGGGAGATGGTGGGTTCGATCCCCACCGGCGCCAGAAATTTTCTCATCTCAGGGCTTGCTGAGAAAATTCCTGGCTGCACCCTGGACGTCGGCGCTAATGGCCAAGATTTATGTCGATGCGCCGTAAAAAAAAAAAAAAAAAAAAAAAAAAAAAAAAAAAAAAAAAAAAAAAAAAAAAAAAAATTAAAACAGCTAAAATAATCGATAAAATACGGCCATGTATATTAGAACAGATGACAGTATGGTGCCTGACTCAAACGAGAGAGAATTCTTACAAGGTAAGACTAAGATTTAAAACAATTTGTTAAAACGTAAATTTATGTAAAGAAAATATGAGGCTATATTTTTGTAAACAAATGTATTTTGAGATTCATGAAAATAATAATGTTTGTAGGAAGCCCCTGAAGAGTTGCAAAACAAAGCACGAATCATGTCGGGAAAAGATTTCAAATAAAGTAGTTTGGAGGTTCTTCTTTAGGTAAACTAGTGTTTTTTTTGTTTTGTTTTTTTGTTGTTTTTTTTTGTTGGGATTAAAAATAAGCCTATACATGGGAAAGAAGGAAGACAAATTGGAACTATCTAAAAAAAAAAAATCAGTCCCGTAACAGTCAGTACTATGCTCCGACCGCCTGATTTTCCCTTTGCTGCTTCGACTGCTAAGGTCATTAGCACCGAGGTTCCCATTATTAAATTAATTAAAGGCTGGGTTGACCTAGGGACGGCCAGGGAGGCCGAATTCAACCTCGGGATTTGATCTCAGGTCCTCCAGCTTATTAGTCCAGTGCTCTACCACTGAGCTAACCTCGCCCCCTGGAACTATTTAATTAATTTAATTTTTAATTATTACTGAAACAATAACCTTGTCAGCATTCCAGTACTTTTGGGCACTGGTTGCCTAATTTATTAAGTAATTTTTAAAACGGTAACGTTTGTAGAGCATGAGCACTGCCTTTAATCAAGAAGAAAGACACATAAATTAACAAATTAAGCAGACTGACGGTTGAAATGTTTGTATAAAAAACACTTTAATAAAAAACCCTGAGATAAATAAGCCGGAGAGTGAGAGTTATTGTAGAAGAGACACAAGAACTGAGAGTTTGGATGAGATAGAGAGAGAAATGTAAGGCGTGTGGAATCTGAGACCTTCGGAGCTAAGGACAGGAAGCTTGGCGTTCTAATCCCAGAGGGGCACCTCAATCTACTTAGCAGAGGGCACGTCGCTAGCCTGTCGTATCTTCTTCACTTACACACCTCCCGGAGATCTATATATCTTATAGCAACCTTTAGAGTTGGTGCCATTCCTTTTTTAGGAAACCCAGTAACGGTGAATTAACCTGGGAGTGCTGACTAGAAGATTTCATGATTTCTCAATCTTGCATCTTAAAAAATAGTCAGCTGTTGATGAAAGTTGGTACAAAAATACTTAATGTCAAACAGAACGTCGAGTTCATTAACTAGTTACTGGAATGAAAAGACAGGAACTGAACACGAGATACGGACTCCTATGACGACTATTCATCAAGACACACAACACAGAAACTCAATGTATACAAAACTATCATCAGACCTATTTGAACATACGGACTTGAACTCTGGAGAACAACCAAAACTTGAAATATATACAGAGAATACAGCCATTCCAACCCAAAGTTCTACGCAAAATAGTTAACCACCTTTAATATGTATGTAATAAAATCCTTCGTCATTACCTCAACATCCCTTTCGTTCAAGAACTGGTAAAATCCCGATTCCTAACCTTTCACTCCAAACTGTCTGTCCATCCCAATCCCTGAACTCGATCCCACCCCAAAAACCCTCTTAGGAGACTAAAGAGATTTTGGACTCGTTATCATTATCTAATTAAAGGACAACAAATGTTATCAAAGAGGAAGTGTCACTAATGATTGGCTCTTTCAAAAATACTTATTAAATTTATCTAAATAATTACCTATCTTTTATAATCCTTAGTATTTTTCTTTATTATTTTTATTATCTCCTTTTTCAGTCTGATTTTCATTTTCGTTTTAATTAATTTAAGTATATATTGTTAGTACTTATTTTTACTGTAATTTCAGTAAGTGAGATCATAAATTACTTTTTAAATTATCATAATTAACTGATTTACTTTATTATTTTTACATGCGTTAAATAACCGTTATATTAAAAAAAGAACAAAAAAAAAAAAAGAAGAAACGGGGTATTATTATTTTTACGACTTGCCTTATATGCTTCCAGGTACACCTTTTATGTATAAATTTACGTGAGAAATCAAATGAAACAATTTTCAAAGCCGTATCAATAACCATTTTCGAAAAAAAGTGGAAATCATAGTAATTGTTCATTATCTATTCAAAAGCTAAATAAATTTATTACAAAAGCGGTTCTTATGCAATATTAGATAGAGCGGTCTCATTAAGAGAAATCGGTTCTTAAAATTCTAACGATTTGTTCATCATAGCAGTTTTTTTTTTTTTGTTTGGTTTGCCTAGTCTTCTGATAGGCTGCTTTATTTTTAAATGCAATGTTTTTTTGGGTAAACACCATTAGTATATGAGAAGCGTCTCTGTACTAAATCTTGTTTGTAATCGTTGTTTAAGACGAGGAAGTAGAGTGAGCTTTTATTTATTAGTTTGACATCATGTCAACCGAGTTTCGTTCCAAGGGAGTAAAAATAACGACCAATACGGGCAAATTATATAATTAATTTTTCGGCGAAACCGTCCAATCATAATGGACCACTTTAGTATATTATTACTACTAAAAATCTCTATAGATACCGACGCACAGTGTAACGAAGTAGTGGAGATTATGGACAAAAATCATTAACCACTAGTTATTTTCAAATAAGCAGTTTTATTAACTGAAATCAACTCAAAACAATGTAACAGTAGTATAATAATGCATACTATACGACTATAATAATATTAATTGTAATATTAATAGAAATAATATTATTAATAACAATATTATAAAATATATTATAACTGTATGTAGTAATAGTATAGTAGTAAATTATACTTATAGTAATATTGCCATAGAATAATAATATTTTACCATTTTCTATGATAAAAATTAATAACAAGTTCTTCTAAGTTGATATATTGTTTCAAACAGTATTTATATGCCAGTTTACCCTGTTCATTATCATTTTTTCTACTAGCTTGCAAGGGCTGCAGGTCAAAGAGATAATTCGATAGCTAGAAGTCTCTTGATGTGGCTTTCCTTTCTTTAATATCGGTATTGATATGGATTTTGACCAGATGTCCGGAAATTCGCCAGATAGAAAAAGTTTATTTAGAACAGTTAGGATTACGTTTTTGTTTTGGTTCGACAGATTCTTAATCATAGCAATGTTAATTCTATCAGGGCCGGGAGATGAATATTTACGGGATTTTAATCCTGTTTGGAATTCTATGAAAGTAAACGGGAAATTTAAAGGGTCCTGGGGATCGATTTCAGCAACTATGGGTATTGATTCTGCTTGGTTTTTCTTTCGAAGAAAGGCTATGGGAAAATTAGAATTAGAAGAAACTCTTTGAAAATGTTGGCCAAAATAGTTTGCAATCTCTGTGGGGTTCGAAATATAGGTATTTCCTGTTTTAATGACATTTACTGAATTTATTCTCGGGCAGCCCATGATTCTTCGTACTGTATCCCAGACATCAGTAATAGGAGTTTGGTGGTTTATTGTAGAGATAAAGTCTCTCCAGGAATTTCTTTTAGCTATCTTAATTTTGTACCTTGCATCTTTCCTGGTATTCATATACATTTCTAAATTTTCCGAAGAGGGGTTTGTCCTGAACTTTCTTAATGCTCGTTTCCTCTCTTTCACTGCTTTTTTACAGTCTCCGTTCCACCAGGGTACGCTAATTCTTCTAGAAGTGCTACTTTTTTGAGGGATGGTGGCTTAGGCAGCTGTCAGTATGATGTTATTAATAGAATTTATTGCGTCATCTGCTGTGAAGGATTCTAAGTTCAGATTGGTTAAGTTAGCTAGAATTTGAAAATCATCCCATTTAGTGTTCTTTAAGTCCCATCTTAAGTTCCCAGAGGGACGAGGAGCTTTATCCAGAGTCTTGATTATTATTGGATAGTGATCCGACCCGTAAAGATCTGGAAGTACCTTCCATGTTGCCCGGGGAAGGAGACAGGGGCTTGCTAGGGTTAAGTCTAGAACGGATAATGAACCAGTGGAATAGTTAAGGTGTGTTGAGGTTTCATCATTGAATATTCCTAGCGAGGTGTTTTCCACTGGCATATGGAGAAGAACAACCTGTACGAAAGGTGGCAAAGCGGTTTCAGGCCAGGAAGAGGTACAAGAGATAATTTGATTCGCCTGGAAACCGACATCAGAGAAGCCTTTAGACAACGAGAAAAACTCCTAGCTGTATTTATAGATGTAGAAACAGCCTTCGACAAAGTCTGGCGAAGATTCATAATAGATTGCCTTATCGAACTAGGTATTACTGGTCACATTCTCCATTTCATCGTAAATTTTCTTCGAAATAGAACATTTAAAATCCGAAATGGAAGCTGTTTATCAAACGACTATATCCAAGAAAATGGCGTTCCTCAAGGTAGCGTATTAAGTGCATTCCTTTTTTCCGTTGTAATGAATAAATTGCTGAAATGCATACCAACTTCAATCAAAGCCATGATTTATGCAGACGATCTTGTCATCTACACTACCAATGTTTCAATAGATACTCTCCAACACTCAGTCCAGAATTCTTTAGACGTTGTTAGCACTTGGCTAGCGGGTCATGGTTTTGCGGTTTTAGTTAATAAAACAGTTGGAGTATTATTTTCCTCAAGAAAAATAAATCACAACATTTCTCTTTTCATAAATAATCAACCTATAGATATCAGTGAGCAGGCTAAATACCTTGGTATTATCTTTGACAGATCATTAACTTGGATACAGCATATAAAATCGCTTAAAGCAACGTGCCAAAAAAAAAAATGAATATTCTCAAAACCATGATTACCAACTCGTGGGGAGCTGACCGAGAAACCATGCTGATGCTATATAGAAGTTACATTCGCTCCAGCCTTGACTCTGGATGCACACTTTACGGCTCCGCATCACCTCGAACATTAAAAATCCTAGAAGCCGTTCACCACGATGGAATCCTTATTTCAACGGGTGCTTACCGATCAAGCCCAGTAAACAGCCTTTGTGTTGAAGCAGGGGAGCTTCCACTTCATTTACGACGGCAACATATACTCCTGACAAACTTCATCGGAATAAAAGCAGCCACAACCCATCCACTCAACCAATATCTTAATTGCAACCCCAATCGCACCTATCCATACAATAGAAAGCCCTTCACTGTCAGAACTACTGAGATCATCACCGAACTAAGCATTGACACTCAAAATATGATACACAACGTCTCCACATCAAATCCACCATGGACATTTACAGTACCTAAAATAAACCTCTCTCTTACAAAATTTTGTAAAAAAGACTCAGACCCGGTTATGTTGCAGACTGAATTCAAAAAACTAAAAGGTGAGCTCCCAGAGGGACAAGATGTTTTCACTGATGGCTCGAAGGACACGAATGGGGTTGGTGCCGCCATTTATTCAGAAAACAAGGAATACCTGTTTACATTAAGACCTAACTGCAGCAACTACACACCCGAAGTACTGGCACTCATCAGGGCTATTAATATAATAAACCCAAAATCTGACAAAACTACTATATACAGCGATTCACTATCAGCTCTAATAGATAAAAATAATCTATTTACCAAGCATCCAATAATTATAGAAATAATAGAATCCCTCGAGCAGCTATACTACAGAAACCAAAAAGTAATGTTCGTCTGGATTCCCAGTCATTGCGGCATACCGGGAAATGAAAAAGTGGACGAGTTAGCTAAAAACGCGATTAGAGAAGGAATAGGATACGACAAGATACCACAAAATGATCTAATAAGCTATGTGAAGCATAGAATTCTTAAAAAGTGGCAACAAACCTGGGATATTGTAACAGAGGACAAATTACGGAGCATAAAAAAACTCCATGGAAAACATCTATCCGATCAACAAAGAAAGAAGAACGGGTCCTGACTCGCCTTAGAATTGGCCATTCGAAAATAACCCATTCATTCCTAATGACTCGAAGCCCCCCACCACATTGTGGAGAATGCAATCAAAGAATTACCGTCCACCACCTATAAATAGATTGCAAAAAATACGATAAACACAGAAGAGACGCACAGCTCCCAGACACAATTAACGAAATACTAGCGGATCGTCCCAACCAGATCGATAAACTGTTTGAATTTTTAACATCTACTGGACTAATAAATAGTATTTAAAAAAACAAAACAAATAACCTCTAAATCATTAATTAATTTAAGTATAAAACTCCCAATCTTACACCCCCTAACAAATGTAATAACAAACTCAAATCAACAAAGACAAAATATTAAAAATGAAAATTTCTACAAAAACAAATAGGATTTAATTAACAAGAGACAAGGCCGGGTATAGGTGGACGGGAGCCTAGTAGGGTCTCTGGAGGCATTTCGGTGTCGCCTTCCTACCTGTGTTCGGGCGGGATCGTCGGTGGCTTGGGGTGACGTCTGGGGTTCTCTTACCCTACTCGTTCTGGCTAATTTCACGCAAAAGCGATACTGGCAGGAAATCAAATCTACTTCCTTTAGCTCTGTGTTTAATGACAGAGTGGTTGACAGCACATTAAAAAGGGAATAAAAAAAACAAAAACAGTATTTATATAAGAGTTTTTTTCTCTACGGTGAACACGTACCCAAATTGTTTGCATATAATATAGGAATAAACTGGCAGTTTTTTTAGTATTGCTTCATATTTCTTTAGGATCATCCTGCAGATCAAATTGAAACAATCAAATTGAAATGAATAAAAATCTTTGGAATCGGCAAATTTTGGAAAACTAAATTGCCCTCAGTACATACTTGAGGTAAACTTTAACCTCTAAAAAACTTGAGATGTGTTCAGATGAAGTTTTTTTGCTATGGTCTATCAAAGTTTTGTACTTAAAAAAATGTTCAATGATCAATGAAGAATAATTCAGGATAAATAATAAGGGAGTAATTACCCATAATCAATTATATCAGATGAAAAAGGAATAGTTTTAACGTAATTTCCTTCGGATGACTTAATAAAAACACTGTCCTATCTTCACCGAGAGAGGTTCAAACTGATTGTTGGTATAAAGCAGGTTTTAAAGACTTTGCCTAGTTTTTAATACTGCTAATGTGTTTGTTGATCAAAATAAAACTAATATTTATTAGTTTTATACGATTTTAATTCCTTGAATAGTTTCTAAACTTAGCTAGATTATTAAAAATTAAATATAAGAAAACAAAAATTTAGGTTTTTGTCCATTGGACGTTACACTGTGCGCCGGCGCGAATCGAGTTTTCTTTCAATATAGCAAACACTACGGCCGGTATCGGCCAATCAGTAACTTGGGTCCGGAGTAACCCCCCCCCCTTCCCTCTTATCTCCAGATGGACCGATTTTGTTGGTTAACGAACTCGTTAATTAGATTTCTATGGGAATGATTTATACCAAGATCCATGGCGAAAAAAACAAAATATACATATATATCGATATAGTACGTAGGATTGAAGAAATTTTTCAAAACTTCTTTCATTAGTGAAACATTAATAGAAATGGTTTAAAAAAATTAGGTTGTGATTCTTTAGACTTTATGGAAGTTTATAAGTTTCAGTTTGTCATATATCAGTTCATTTAATTATTAGAATATACAATAATGTATGGATATTACTAATTCCATCAGCAACAAGTAGGTCTGTTATAAACTATGAGTAAGTTATATTATTTGTGTTATAAATTGTCGAGTACTTTTGTCTTTTTTAAGCAGAGTATTTGACCATTTATTTCCTCCCATCACGGAGAAGTTAACATTCCGTGAGAGATTCCTTTATAGAAGAACGTGAATATAAACACATACACATATATCGCTATGTTAGTCGCTACATTTCAGATTTCACGATGAACACTCAAATTATTTTTACGTTTGAAGGAAAACACATAAAATAGCAAAGTAATATATATTATTGAAGGGAATGCAATACTCTATAACCCTGTAACCGTTATTTATTATTTTGGTACATCGTTGAAGAGTTATCCGGTCAAAACGGGGAAAAAATGTGCCTCAAAAGTGTTTTCCCCAAAATGACAGACTTTCAAGAGCGGATATTTCGAAAACTAAAGATATCTCGAAAAACTTTATTGAATAGAACTTGTAGGAAATTTAATCAGCTTTCATTTGTTACAGAATAGTCATGTCGCTGGGACGCAGGGTTTCCGAGATATAAGTGAAAACCCGAAAAATGGGGCCTTCTAAACCCCCCCTCCCACCCGGCTTAGAGGCTAGGGGCGAGGACATTTGATATGTTCACCTCCTATCCAGCCCAAACAAAGTTACGAAGTCAAAAATTGTGTTCAAAAAATTTCCATCTATAACTGTTCGTTGACCTGACTATACTGCGTGGAAAGCATAGAACGTAAAACAGACTTCAATTTCGCCTCATTACATATCGAGTCGTCATATAGTGATATTTCCCAATGAAAAATTAATTTCGTTCAAAATTCGAATGAATCCCCACTCCCCTTCACAAAAAATATATTTACAATAAAACCTTTTAGCCCCAAAATTATCTTTGCCGCGTTTAAGCGAAATGAAAAGCACTAGCTGTCAATTTGAATTTAAATTATTCATGCCATAGCTTGCTTTCCTCCGTCATAATGAAATTATTTGAAGTTATCGAATCGGGGAATTCAATATTCGTTCCAGCGCAAAGCATACTTCTTTACGAAACCCAGAACATCAGAAAAAAATTAAACCAAACGCAATAACATATCTCTACTGGCGAAAAAGTTTTTCAACTTCTCCTGCCAGAGAGCCCATGTAGCCATTCAAGTGGGAAATATGCAAATACTGCAATAAAAGCATAAAATGTGATGGAGTCATGTATATATTTGAATAAATTTTATTCGAAATGAATTACTCAATTTCCTGTTTATTCTTCGTATACGCAATCAAATCATAATAGCAATATTTCTCGTGAGATCATCATTCCTCTGTTGTTTTTTTTTTTTTTTTTTTTGTCTCTGCTTTTCTAAGTTCTAAAAACGGGAATCATGAATATGTTAAAAAGAAAAAAACCCCTCATAGTAAGGATTGACGTTATAATAAGGCATTCACTTAATATATACTTGAGTTTAATTAGTAAGTAGTAAATATATAAATAAGTAACTACTAAATATAAATGAGTAAGTACTAAATAAATTAGTAACAACTAAATATAAATGAGTATGTATTAAATAAATAAATAAGTAACTACTAAATATAAATGAGTAAGTATTAAATAAATAAATAAGTAACTACTAAATATAAATGAGTAAGTACTAAATAAATTAGTAACAACTAAATATAAATGAGTAAGTATTAAATAAATAAATAAGTAACTACTAAATATAAATGAGTAAGTATTAAATAAATAAATAAGTAACTACTAAATATAAATTATTAAGTACTAAATATATATTTTATTTATTTAAATTTTAACGTCCATTAATATTATATTAGGACGGGTTAACTATAGGTTACCATCCTCTTCTAGCCAGGCTAATGCCTTTTCTTTTTTTTAAAGAAAAGCCAACATCCCATATTGGGAATCGAACCCACGACCCTTGGCACGGAGTGATAAGTGCTCATGTCTTAACAGTCACGGCCACCAGGCCTCCTACTAAATATATAAATAAGTAACAACTAAATATAAATTATTAAGTAATAAATAAATAAATAAGTGTATGATTTGATTGTCGATGTTATTCATCCAGGTTCTCAAAGTTCCTGTTGTGTCGCAGTTTGTTTTCAGAGTTAGTCTATTCTATCTGGTAGTCATTTAATCTATTATTTTCGACTAATTTGAATAAGTTAGTTGATGTAATTTTGTTCAGGTCATGCAGAGGTCTTTGAGTTGCCGAGTTTCCGAGTAAGTCTACTGTATTGATCAGTGAAATGCCTTCTTGTCCTAGTAATCAAAACTTCTTGATTTTTTTTTTTATAGTCCGAATAGATGTGTGAAAATCCCAATAACGATAGGGTGTGTGCTGTATAGTACACAGCATACACCCTATAAGACATATTATATCTTGTATCAGTGTAATGAACTTGACCTGTCAGTGCATATTGTTATGTTGTCCGTGTCTGGGTCTTCAATGTTTTTTAATGCTAAAATAATTGTGAAAAAACTGCTAACGATGGCCGGATATGTGGAACACTAGTGGATTGAGCTATTTTTTTTTTTTTTTTTTGTTATATTGATAATTTAAAATCTGTAAAAATATGTATAATAAGTAAATTTGCTAACTAAATAAAAAATTTATAATTACCAAAACTATTCTATGAAGCTGTTTTTTTTTCTTAAATTAAATTTGTTAATGAAACACAGCCTCCTTCACATTTTGTAGTGAAAAAGGTACAACGTAGGGATAAATTGAGGCTGTAAGCGTTAAGCTTCCTTAATTTATTATAATTATAACCACCTTTTTTAAATAAAAATAAAAAATAAAGATTTTTGCGACGGGTTATTTACAGACCACCTTTTAGCAGAGATAAAGCTGTTATATTTTTCATTTTTTGGATAGAAAAGCCACCGCCCCTAATGGCAATCGTGCCCAAGAATCATGCATTCTTAAGCTGATTTATTTAAGTAGATTGCCTAAATAAAATTCCTGATCAATGATCAATGGAGCTAGAGGAAATCACTGTGACCAGGATCAGCTGGTAATAGGTTCCAGAACCAGGATAGAATCGGTTAACCGACCTTGTTAACAGGTCAATTTTGGGGTGTCAAAATGGCCAACAACCAAAGCAACTTGTACTATCCTAGATTCAATATTCTACGATATTGAAACCGGAGATTTGAGTAAACTTGTCACAAAAAAAGCTTATACAAATAAATGTTCATTTTAAATGTATATATTTAAACGTAACAATGAAGTTTCTAATGGACAGTCAATATGTGAAGTAAACAAAGTAAAGGATAATAATCAATTTACAGACACGAATATAAGTTTTATTCCTAAACAAATTTCTTTGTATGCCAGGTAATCAACTATTGTGGTATTGGAGAAAGAAAATTATAACAATAACCAAAGAAATAATAAGTAATAAAAAAAAAATACAGTCCCTTAACATGCCCAGAGAAGCAGATACTGTAGAGGCACCTTATTCTCGACCATATGGCACACTAGGGAGATAGTTTGGTCAGTACTATGCTCCGGCCGCCCGAATTTCCCTTTGCAAGTACACATTAATTAATTAACTAATTAAAGGCTGAGTCAGCCTAGGGACCGATCTGGGACCCCAAATCCTACCCTCAAACGATGACACTAGAAAAAAAAATCTTTAGTGCACGCTCGGGTTTTGAACCTCGTTCCTCCAGTTCATTAGTCGAGTGCTCTACCACTAAGCTAACCTCGCCCCAAAAGAAATAATAATATACTCATATTGCTAAATTAGTTTTACTAAATCAGAAAATAGATAAAATACTATTTATTTCAGAAAACAAATATTTTTATAAGAAATTAAGATAAACAAAATGAAGGAACTCACAATAAATAACGTACAATAGATTTCTTTTGCTTATAAAAACAGATATATTCATTGATATTAAAGACATAATTGGAATATAAATGGGATTTATTATGTAAAAATAAGAGTGAGATTGGCTCAATAGTAGGGTAATCATCTAATGTTCTGATGGATCTGAGTTCGAACCTCGTGGGCACAATGAAGATTTTTCTACAAGTTTGGAGCGCCCAGGCCACTCTTAGGTAAACCTAGATTGTAAAGGATACCTGCAAAGGAAAATCACCGGTGGCAGAAGAATATTACTGACAACTCTAACTCCCTTGTGTTCCTTATGTTCAAAAAACGGTTACCTCTACAGTATCTGCGCCTCTGGGGATTTTGATTTATCTGGCAAGCGAGATTACCATAAAAACCTTGCTCGTATATGATAGTTATAGAAAGTTTATAGATTTTAAAAAAATAAGTAATTATTTCTCTAGTGATTGATCATTGGAACAAAAGAAACGATAGTAAATTTAAATGCTTTTAAAGAAATAGGCTTCCAGATGAGCTACTAGCTAGTTCGGTTAGCTTTTAAATCCACATAAAAATCAAGCTATTCGTAAAAAATCTCAAATTTTCGTTAATTTGTCCGATTTTCAATCTTCAAACATTTTTCTTAAAGTTTTAGTACGTTTTTTTTTTTTTTTAAGACAAATATTTCAAATATGTAGAGCCTTCCTTTTTGGATGTTGCAAAAATGTTAATTATTTCCCCGATACCTCAATTGCAAAATTATGCAAATACTATATAACCGATAAAAAATGTATTTAGTAGTCCTAAATGCATTTTAAGCTGCGAACAAATTATGAACTGCCTATTTGTTACCGCTTTTTTGTCTTACTACTCTTTATACTTATTTCTTTTTTCCAGCGCAGCGAATATATTTTAATAGAATCTAGATCAAACCACCTCCACTTTATATTTATTTTCTTCGACAGCACGTTTTCGAGGTCACAACCCCATATCGCGATGGTGTGACAAAACGTTACGCCAACAGAAGGTCTGTTCTTCATCCTGGTTTCTATGATGAACCTTCACTAGCCAACCAAACACAAGTCTATGAATAAATTTTAACATTTTTAAACAATAGAACGTTAGATGAAAGTCCATTAAAACTGTTTTGATACTTTGGTAAGTAAATTACTTTCGGAGTTAGGGCCAAAGAAGTATATAAAAAAAAACTTGATTTTCTCACGTATACCTCGATTATTTTCATATGGATCGTTTCGAAGATATACCTCCAAAAATTAGTGTACCCCCTCTCTACAACCAACCCAAAATGTATGCACCCTAGACGAGTCTACAAAATTGAATTTCGTACATTGTCATTTCGTACTTAAATTTACATTAAACTCATGGATTGAAAATGTCAAACTAAACCTTCCAAATGGTTCTTGACTTTACTGATTACCTCCTGGACGTAGAACTGGTAGGTCGTTACGAGGGAAGGTTTAAGCTTCGGATCGCTCAGCAAATAGCAGAAGTCGTTTGCAACGGTTAACCAATTATTAGTCAATGGGGAAATTATCATCAATAGCTCCTGAAGCGGACGAATTATTCAAATGGGGATTTTAATCTAATGCCCACTCAGTTCTGAAAACAAGATTATGTAGATTTAGAATGGGGATGCCACATATTGTCGTATTGGTATAATTGTTTATGGAGTATATTGAAATAAAAATTGAGCTATTTTCCTTGGACTAAATATGGGGTTCGATTCACACTAGGACCGATGGGTTTTCTTTTTTTTTAAAAAAAAATAGGAATCATACCTATCCTGTCTAAAAAAGGGTGATAAATCTCACCTCCGCTATTAGTCCTGATGAATGATTGAAATTCAACCGAAAAGTTGACAATAAAAACTCATTTTTGTATTGAATTGTACTTTTTTTAATCTCGTACGATCGAAATTCTTATTTATATCTTTACCTTGAAAATACGTTCTATTCTTAAGGAGCTACCAAAAATATGGTTGAATTCAGAGAACATTGAGATTCATTAGAGCTACAGATCTGCTCAAAAATATAAATAACAATTAACTCTATAAGTGGAAGTGGAATTATTTATTTATTTATTTATTAAAAGTTTCGCAGTTTTTAGCGATATACTCTATAACAATAAATGATGATTACATGATTACAAAATAAATGATGATTACATAAATGATAATAACAGTGATTACAATAAATGATGATTTAACAATAAATGGAGATGTGATGATTTGACAATAAATGATGATGACATGATTACAGAATTCATACACATAGACACACATATATACATATGCGTATATTACTGCACTATATCCATATTGTTTATATTTACATTATACATACATTATACATTATTATTATCTATAGACTTATAGCGTACATTATTATATCTATATAATTATTTTATTCATTAATATTATTATTATTACATTTATTCCTTATTATTATATATATACTTACATTACACATTATTATTATTACATTATTCCTTATCATTATCAATATACTTATATTGCACATTATTACTACATTGCTTGTTTTTATTGTTATTGTTTTTCGCTACACAGTAATTTACCAATTAAAATGTATTTAATGCTGCAATTTGTTCATAGCAAACAGTTTAGTTTGTGTCTGTATTGTTTATGTTCAGATTTAGTTAATGCTTGAAATAGATTGGTGTAATATTATTCTCAAAGATAGATATATCTGGTTTTCAGATTACCTGTACAAATAATGTTAGACAGATACGTAAATAGAGGATCTTATTATGTGACGTATCGACACAGTTTGTTAAATATATTTGTATGTTTTAAATATGTATATATATTGTCTATATACTGGCTTTCAGTCATGTTGTCCGGTAAGTCATAGTTTTCTCTCAACCGACATTCAGTCAGGATGTGTTTTATTGTCAGTGGAGTGTTACATACTTCACATGTCGGTCTGTCCTGTCTCGTCATGAGGTGTACGTGCGTCAGCCGTGAATGGCATATTCTTAGGCGGCATAAGACAACTGCTTCTCTTCTATTCTGCCTTATGCTGGATGACCATTTACCGACTGTTTGTTTAATTTCTCTTAGTTTGTTGTCTATTGTCATGTGCCAGGATCTCTGCCACTTCTCTATAACTATTTTCTTGGCTTCATTCTGCATATCTCTGTACTTTATGTGGTTTATGTCCTGTTGTTGTTGTTTTGTTGCAGTCTTGGCAATTTTGTCGACTATTGTATTTTGTTCAATGTCTTCGTGTCCTGGGAGCCAGTATATTGTGATCAGTTTCTTCGTGTCGTAAATCCGTTGTAGTATTTGTATGTTAAGTGGGTTTGGATTGTAAGTGTTCTGTAGTCCTGTAGGAAATGGAATTATAAAATACACTTGCAAGCGCGTGTGTGTGTCATTCTACGTGTTTGTATTTACACCACATTTTTAAGTATTTTTGTCCCTTTATTATCTTTATTGTATTCTGACTATTAAAAATTAATAAATAAAAATATATTCATTGACTAAATATATGATTGATTAAATATTAAGTATATGATTAATTTAAATATATGATTCAAATAATACACTCTTTTACATCTTTACGTCAATGAATTTTCACTTTCACACATGTACATAGGCATCCATGACCCTAGTGATTGAACTGCCTTAAAACAAACAACAAAAAAAAATGTTTGATCAGCCACTAATGTATGAGTATACTCTACTGATTTCTTCATCCAAAATAATAAAAATATAATGGTGCTAATGACCTCAGCAGTAGATGCACCAAAAGAAAAGGAAAAAAAAAATAAAAATATAATAATTAAATTCCATAACAGAAGTAGAAAAGAGTAGAAGAAGACGAAAATTGGGCGAGTCAAAAACAAAAATTGACTGGAGAACAAATGAAAAAATATTTCCTGCCTGTAAAGACAGCCACAGTGACAACACTTTCTCTTGAATAGTGTGATGGAGATTCGGGGGCTCCGAGGAGGTTGTAAGTAGTAGCGTGTATTGGTGGGACAACTGGCCTGGACGGGATGAGTGTTAGAGAAGAGTGGAGAGTGTCGAGCGTGAGGTCTGGTAGAGAGTGAGTGAGTGGAGAGTGAGACTGAGAGTGAGCTAGGATTTATCCCAGCCTAAATAGGCAGGTAGGATTGGGGAATCGTGGGAATTATAGAGCAATGCAGGTCTCTAGCTGCTGATGTTCAATATTGCTGACTAGTGTCTGGGTTCCTTCCTTTCCCATGCTTTTCCTCACAATAGGTATCAAACAAAGTGCGAAATAAGTAGAGCGGAATTTAAGAAACGAATGGACTTTATCGATTCTTTTTTTATTGGCTTTCCATCTGGCATCCCATTACAAACAAATTTAACAGTTAAAAATTACCGTCTGGTTTCGCAAACATTCCTCTTCGGGCCACACAGACTTGTTAATACTTAATTATACTTAAAATTAAGCTGTTGAAAGGAAAAACGTATGCTATAAGAGTCACGCCCAAAATCCAAACCGTTTGACGGATTTTGACCAAACTAGGTAGGTCTTGATCCGGACACTGTCATGAGCTAGGTCAGAATCATCTATGACTTACAGTTCGGAGGAGTTGTAGGAATGATCTAAACTGTTCAGTGAAAAAATTTACCTGAATAAATAACGGTTATCTTTCTGTTTTATTTGCCTAGATATTATCTATTTATTTATGTTTCATATAATGGTGCATCTGCTTCTAGGCCATTAGGCCTAGCTATTATCTATTTATTTATTTTTCATATAATGGTGCATCTGCTTCTAGGCCATTAGGCCTAGATATTATCTATTGATTTATTTTTCATATAATGGTGCATCTGCATCTAGGCCATTAGGCCTAGATATTATCTATTTATTTATTTTTCATATAATGGTGCATCTGCTTCTAGGCCATTAGGCATAGCTGTTATCTATTTATTTATTTTTCATATAATGGTGCATCTGCATCTAGGCCATTAGGCATAGCTGTTATCTATTTATTTATTTTTCATATAATGGTGCATCTGCATCTAGGCCATTAGGCATAGCTACTATTATTTTTTCCCTTTCAGTTATAATATTTAAATCAGTGCGCATGCAGTTTTAATAAAATGACAATGTGAAACTGTTTCTGTTTTATTCTTTGAGGTACTGCTTATTATATATATATATACATACATATAAACTTAAATATTTGTTAATTAAATAATAATAATAATAATAATAATGAATTCCTTATTTCAGTTGGGAGTAGATACTGCTACACATCGCCCATAGAAATGCAAAGTATCGAATGTGAAAAGTGATTGGTACCTTATAGAAGACTTTAAATATATGTTACCGTATGATATATAATAATTAGCTTTAGTGCATATTCGTTAGTTAGATTTTCTGTAATTGGTAATTATTTTTCTTTAATTTTCGAGTTTGTCATAACAAACATCAGTCCAATAGCAATCAGAAAAATTGTAAAAGAAAAATGCGTTTTTTCATGTTCGATACTTGACATTTCTATCGAAGATATGTTTGCCTCATATGGACACATTCTCGACTTAATCCTAAATACATAGTTATCGACATCCCCGTCAGGGAGTATTAAATAAATAGCCACATTTATCCATTTCTTCTTGGCGTTAAGGATCGGCCGGAGAGCTGAGAGCTGCGAGAACAATGCTCAGAAAGGTAGCCAATGGAAGGTTGAAGAGACTGTCACTGACAGGCAATTACAGTGCCACTTAGTGTGCGGGGGTGGCTTTGAGTGCTCCCGCCCCCCTTCATCCTTTGGGGGGAATCGGGAGAATTTTCATGACGAAACCAATCGACTTTTAGACCCCCAGGACCGCCACGTCCGACCGACTTGGGAAAAAGGGACCATATCGTTCTTGTATTAAATCGAACGGAATCTTTCTGCTGACCGGGGAAAGGAAAAAGAGTTTCTCCAAGAAGGTTTTGGGAGTTATTTTTTATCAAGGTGATGTAAAAAGTCTTTTTGTTACGCCCACATCAGAAAGCAATGGATTGGTGAACATTTTACACGTTAACTTCCTTAGCGGGATTAAGCGGTAACTTCTCTCACGCCAGGCGCATTTCACATATATATTTCCAAAATGGCGGATGCATCAGTTTGATACATGTGGCTCAGTAATGCAAAGTATTTATGGTCTAGTGGTTTAATTTTGATGAATACTTCTAATGTAAAACAAGTTCTTTTTGCAACTGACAAAACAATGAAAATATATATAAAATATAATGTGGCTGAGGCTATTCAACGTCAATATTCAGCCTGAATAATACAAAAGCTTGTATCAACTTGCTACAAGTCCCCTAAAGTCATCCACTACGTCGTATCAGACTGACACATAAATCCCCGTCATGATATTTTCTCAACTATACACATGATACATATGTTTTGACAAGGTTAACAATTTCGCTGCGGGTGTCATTACGGAAGGACACTAGTGAGCCTACCCGCTTACGAGTGTCCCTTCCGAAGGATACTATTCCATTACTTTTCCCCTTTAGATTAAAAAATGGAGGGGATTCACTTTTACTGCTCCAGGTAAAGACAGTTGCCTCCAGTATAGTTTGGGACTTCCAACTGTGTTTTCCGTTTTCAAATCGGCTGGCTGGAAGGTATTATATGAAATAGAAGTGTCTACATGAAAAATGTAAACAAAAAATGCACCCGATACTGAGGTATTCCTAAACAATGACAGGCCTAGCTATTATCTATTTATTTATTTTTCATATAATGGTGCATCTGCTTCTAGGCCATTAGGCCTAGATATTATCTATTGATTTATTTTTCATATAATGGTGCATCTGCATCTAGGCCATTAGGCCTAGATATTATCTATTTATTTATTTTTCATATAATGGTGCATCTGCTTCTAGGCCATTAGGCATAGCTGTTATCTATTTATTTATTTTTCATATAATGGTGCATCTGCATCTAGGCCATTAGGCATAGCTGTTATCTATTTATTTATTTTTCATATAATGGTGCATCTGCATCTAGGCCATTAGGCATAGCTACTATTATTTTTTCCCTTTCAGTTATAATATTTAAATCAGTGCGCATGCAGTTTTAATAAAATGACAATGTGAAACTGTTTCTGTTTTATTCTTTGAGGTACTGCTTATTATATATATATATACATACATATAAACTTAAATATTTGTTAATTAAATAATAATAATAATAATAATAATGAATTCCTTATTTCAGTTGGGAGTAGATACTGCTACACATCGCCCATAGAAATGCAAAGTATCGAATGTGAAAAGTGATTGGTACCTTATAGAAGACTTTAAATATATGTTACCGTATGATATATAATAATTAGCTTTAGTGCATATTCGTTAGTTAGATTTTCTGTAATTGGTAATTATTTTTCTTTAATTTTCGAGTTTGTCATAACAAACATCAGTCCAATAGCAATCAGAAAAATTGTAAAAGAAAAATGCGTTTTTTCATGTTCGATACTTGACATTTCTATCGAAGATATGTTTGCCTCATATGGACACATTCTCGACTTAATCCTAAATACATAGTTATCGACATCCCCGTCAGGGAGTATTAAATAAATAGCCACATTTATCCATTTCTTCTTGGCGTTAAGGATCGGCCGGAGAGCTGAGAGCTGCGAGAACAATGCTCAGAAAGGTAGCCAATGGAAGGTTGAAGAGACTGTCACTGACAGGCAATTACAGTGCCACTTAGTGTGCGGGGGTGGCTTTGAGTGCTCCCGCCCCCCTTCATCCTTTGGGGGGAATCGGGAGAATTTTCATGACGAAACCAATCGACTTTTAGACCCCCAGGACCGCCACGTCCGACCGACTTGGGAAAAAGGGACCATATCGTTCTTGTATTAAATCGAACGGAATCTTTCTGCTGACCGGGGAAAGGAAAAAGAGTTTCTCCAAGAAGGTTTTGGGAGTTATTTTTTATCAAGGTGATGTAAAAAGTCTTTTTGTTACGCCCACATCAGAAAGCAATGGATTGGTGAACATTTTACACGTTAACTTCCTTAGCGGGATTAAGCGGTAACTTCTCTCACGCCAGGCGCATTTCACATATATATTTCCAAAATGGCGGATGCATCAGTTTGATACATGTGGCTCAGTAATGCAAAGTATTTATGGTCTAGTGGTTTAATTTTGATGAATACTTCTAATGTAAAACAAGTTCTTTTTGCAACTGACAAAACAATGAAAATATATATAAAATATAATGTGGCTGAGGCTATTCAACGTCAATATTCAGCCTGAATAATACAAAAGCTTGTATCAACTTGCTACAAGTCCCCTAAAGTCATCCACTACGTCGTATCAGACTGACACATAAATCCCCGTCATGATATTTTCTCAACTATACACATGATACATATGTTTTGACAAGGTTAACAATTTCGCTGCGGGTGTCATTACGGAAGGACACTAGTGAGCCTACCCGCTTACGAGTGTCCCTTCCGAAGGATACTATTCCATTACTTTTCCCCTTTAGATTAAAAAATGGAGGGGATTCACTTTTACTGCTCCAGGTAAAGACAGTTGCCTCCAGTATAGTTTGGGACTTCCAACTGTGTTTTCCGTTTTCAAATCGGCTGGCTGGAAGGTATTATATGAAATAGAAGTGTCTACATGAAAAATGTAAACAAAAAATGCACCCGATACTGAGGTATTCCTAAACAATGACAGCCGAAGCAAAAGTGTTACATCAATTTGTATCCAATACATACAAAGGACATTCAACGTGGTAAAAACACCAAAAAAAACTAACGTTGAAAAAAAGGTTTCAGGCCCCTCCCAAAAACAGTTTGCCCCTGAAAGTTTTGATATCAAGGCATTGGGCCAATTTTTAGGCCCTTAATACCTTGTCAAGAATGTAATAATACAGTCTCACTTATTTCCAACTTGGCCGTCCGTGCATTTCCAACTTGGCCAGTTTTCGTTAAATTGTGGAAGTTTTAACTTACATTGACTTCATAGAACCCCGATCGTTTTAAGTGATCAACGAGTTTATAATAACCCTAAATCGTTACCCTAAAGGCGTGATTCTTCAAATACCAGAAATTTTATAATGAAACTGGCCGTTATAGTGGCCAGCATTTAACTAAAACTCACTAAGTTGGAAATGCACTAACACGTGAGTGGGTATTATTAGGTTCTAATACTATGATGCTATAAACTCTCATAGGATAACGGTTTTTGGGAGGAGCCTGGAACTTGGCCTTTTTTTTCAACGTCAGTTTTTTTTGGGGGGGGGGGGGTATCAATACTTATTGTAAGTGAATTTTGAGTTGGTGCCGTCGAACTTTGGCTGAAGGATAAATGATTGGGCATCCCCCTGGGAGTGGAGTTAAATAAAACATTTCAGGATTTTTCTATTGTCGTCTTTAATAACACCCTAATGTCCATCAACCTGAAAAATATCAAGTCTCTAGCTTTGCGGGAATAATTTTTCTGAGTGAGTCAGTGAGTTTTAATTCTGATTTTCCATCGCCTATATTTCAGAAACGCCTCAAAGTAGAATTATGAAACTTTCCAATTTTACTCACATCTATTAGTATAACACCTGTTTAAAATGTCATAAGTTTATCTTTACTTGGTTCGAAGTTTTGAGAGGGTAAACTCGGCTGTAATACCTCATGTAAAATAAACACAGTATGTGTAGTCCGGAACTTCGCCTGGCGCACCAAGATTTCAAAAATTCTTTCATGAATTATGCTCAGTAGTACAGCCATTGATCTAAAACTAGTTTAAAATTCCAGAATCTAATAATGTATGATATATTTGACATTTGTTGTAATTTTTAAAAGCAATTGTTATCCACTGCTGATATTGTAAGCATGAAATTATTCTAAAGACGATACAAATTGTGTGGTTTTAAGAAAATTGCATCCCTTGTGAATTCTTTGCCCTGGAAGCGTTGTAACGACCTCCTCAACCATGACAATGCTCGACTCATCAGTCTTAACTTAATGGCTCCTGTCCTTAATGCTCCCTACAATTTTTGTTCCTCTTGAAAATGTATTTTTACTCATAATATAAAGTTTATCTTTACAAGTATTTATTACCGAATAAATGAGAAATAATTAATTATGTTGAGGATTGTAAACAATTTTTTGTGTGTCGGTCCAACTAGCATGGATGGAGATCACCAAAAATATTAATTTGAAAATTATTTATTTTATTTGGTTTTGGAGCCCGCAACTGGGCGATCTTCTCTTTAAACATGTAGGGTACAAATAAAATAAAAGATACTCTACAAGACAAAAAAAGGCAAAAAGAGAAAAAATAAAATAATAAAAATATCAAACATGAAGGTCAACTACAAAATAAAAATAAAAAAAAAAAGTAAGTAATAAATTATTTTAAAAAAACTAAATATGCGATCTTTTAGCTTTAATTTATACAAATAAAATTTAATAACAAATTTATTTTAACATATTATAATATTTTGGTTTGGCTGTGTTTCTTTATAAATATTTCACAGATTTAAGTCTAAAATAATGGATATGTGTGGGCTACCATCTGTCAAAAGTTCGTACATATCACGTGATATGTTGATGTTTTCACGTTTTCTGCAATCTGTTAGTAAGTGTTTTACAGTTATTGTTTTACAGTGCATTCTGTACATAGTGGTACGTCTACTTCTCTCCGGCAGCTTCTATAGCTGGAATTCCATTGTTGTATGATTGGCTTTATCTCCCGAAGCTTGTTATCGTTCAAAGATAACCATTCAGCCTCCCGTTTATTGAGTACGTGAGTCCTTACAACCTGTTTCATGTCGGGTTCTGTAATCAGTGTAAATTATTCAGTACATCGTCTTATAGTTATTATTTGCTCATAATGAGAAAAATAAAATAGTAAATGATATACCTAAATATTAAATACCGATTAATTTTTCCGTACTTGTATTTTTTCCCGTGATGCAATAAAACTAGGTTCCTACTCCATCAAAACTGATAACGTTTGTTGTGAAAATAAGCGGAATCGGAGCAATAGGCGAAACACATTCCAAGCTAAAATATGTACAAGAACGTTGTTTCCCGTCTTAAAAGCTGCCATATAGCATTGCAAATGAAAGATAAAAGTCAGAATTTTTCAGAAAACAATTTCCTTTTAGATCTTTGAGTTAGCTCTTTATAGAGGAACGTTTCATGTATTTTGGAAACACCGGAAGACCATTACTGCTTTAGAACATGAGGGTTCGATTCACACACGGATTAGTAGCTTTTTTCGAAATAAGAAAAGGCTTGAGCCCTATCCTGGCTAGAAAAGGCCATTATTTAAATGTGTTAAAATTTCAGTTATAATGGTAATTATGATTGGTATACACTTTTTTGAAGGAATGTGGTTAATTTGCAAAAATCCTGCTTGATATTTTTCTGACAGCCATTGTAGCATAAGATATAAGAAGACATTTTAAGAGTAAAAGCTAATGGCTAGGAGCCAGGGGAATTAAGGTGATTTAGTGCTAGTCCTTGAATGTTAGGACTGGGAAAGGCTTATCGGGGATTAGCTCAGGAGTCGAACCTACAATGCAATGTGTGGGCAACAATCCAACTTTACAAGTTTCACCATTTTGGATTAACATGGAACCGTAAAGACAGGGCGCTTTATTCGCCCAAATTATTTTATTATAAGTTTGTTGAAATATCTGAATCGTTCCTAAACGACATTTGTATTTTAGCGCGTTCTATCCCAACCTTCATAGGGTTAAAATTTGCATATACATTTGTTATATTGGGGAATCTGCGCAATTATTAGGTAAAAGAATTATACAACACGTAAAGAGCATTGACACACAAGAAAACGGTACAGCATTGACGGATCATGCAATAACAAAACACGGTTTCAATTTTAAAGAATTCAAAATATTAAATAAAGAAAGAAATACCCTAAAAAGAAAAATAAAAGAAAATATTTATATTTTAAAAAATTCGAAAATAGCAGTGAACACAAGTACTGATCTGAAAAATGTACACCAAATTTAGATTAATACCCAAAAAATTTTAAAAAATATTTGACGAGTAGACTTAACTAGGAAAAAAACTAAGGACAGATAACGACAGGGCCATTTTGGCAATCCACTTACAGGGTTAGTAATAAGCCGGACTCCAGAGGGAGTACTTGGGAACGAGAGGACTTCCTTGCAAGGTAGGACTTAACACTTTTTATAAAAATATGTAATTTAGTTATAATTAGTTCAATATTTAGGGTCGGGGTAATATTTAAGTGAGCATGATAATTTTTCATGCATTTTGTGGAACATTGATAGTTTTAATATAATATAAAAAGGTTTCTGTGATGTTCAAAAAAAATTATATTTTGTTGTAGAATTTCCCCTGAAGAGTTGCGAAGAAAAGACGCACGAAACATGTCGGGCCCAATAAATAAAGTAGTATAAAAAAAAGGAAGACTACTTTAATGACCTCATGCCTACTAGGATAAAAAAGAATTTGGATATTTTGGGTCATTATATATATATATATATATATATATATATATATATATATATATATATATATATAGAGAGAGAGAGAGAGAGAGAGAGAGAGAGAGAGAGAGAGAGAGAGAGATTCTAGCAGCCTCAAAAATTGCCCCATTTTGATGAAGTTTGGCACCAAAGTGCTTAGTCTAATTTAAAAGAACAAGTTTGTTAGTTAGCAGAATCCGTCCACCGAAACGTGTT
This sequence comes from Gonocerus acuteangulatus, assembly GCA_946811695.1. Taxonomy (NCBI): domain Eukaryota; kingdom Metazoa; phylum Arthropoda; class Insecta; order Hemiptera; family Coreidae; genus Gonocerus; species Gonocerus acuteangulatus. The sequence goes on along the minus strand of OX328127.1, from coordinate 69,348,519 downwards.
TTTGCCTGGCAAACTTATTGCGAGACATATCGTAGCTCTTACCTTCTTGTATTAATAGATTTGCAGGTACACTTCTTATAGGTTTTCTAAGGCATGAAAACAAATAAAAGTCATGCAATTTTTAAGGTTATATATGTAACCCTTTTCGAGAAAATCGGGTACAACTAGTTTTCCTAACTAATTCTGGGTTTGGGTATTAAGAAAACGATTGAATTAGTTGAAAATCGTTCCACAAGCTTGATATTCGTCCAATTTAAGTTATTTAAATGACCCCACACTTCTCAAATCCTTTTCTTGATTTTTGAAACATGCAAATATTTATCCTTTTTAACATTTTGTTTACAAGAATAACTGCAAATATTTATATTTTTAACTTGTTTAACTGTTACTGATTTCTAATGCGAACATCTGGATAAGAGCGAGCTCTATAAAAATAAATAAATAAACAAATATTTATCCGATGAATTTGTTAAATGTTTCAATGTTAACGTCTTACTTAAGTTGATATGCATTCTCTTTTGCATTTTGTTGTTTTGCTCATCACCATTTGCAACCCCAATCCAAAACTATGCGTTTCTTTTTTGCTTCGTAAGTGATAGTGATCGTTGATAAGTCGTTAAATGGGCAAAATGAGTTAAGTGTACTGTGATTATCTCCTACGACTCATGGATAGTGTAAAGAAGTCACTTACTCATAGCCTTTATGAGGCTCCTGTTTTGTCTATTAATTATCTGTTAAAAAGCTGTCTTCCAAATTTGATATTTTGTGCTTGCCGCGTTATTCCCTGTGACCATCGAATTACTGTCTTCTGACTAGGGTCATAATTCGAAGGTCAAATGTGGTAAAAAAGCGGCGTTTAAGCTTAGGAGCACTAAAGACATTTGGGCATAAAGCGACGGTAGCGGAAGATACCATCGCGGACGAATGTTCGCCCTTTGGAAGAGACTTAGAAGTAAAGGTTCGTTTTGCACTGCACAATGCCCGTTTTGATTCAATGAATCGCCCTTTTCTTTGTAGTGAGCAATTTTGTGAACAATATGATATTGTGATTTTATACTGTGCGGGACGAATTTTATTGCAATAAAAATAACGGAGGGTGTGCCCGCACAATGTTTATATACGGCCATAAGAGGTTGATAATTATAATACATTAGCTGTTACCCGGCTTGCAATGCTACACCTATATTCTGCCTTTGACTCTCCCCTTATCAAAATCTACCTGTATAGCAAGTTACGTCAAAATCGGTCAAACGGTGTAAATTTGTTTATATCTGTCTAGATGTAGTTCGTGAGACGACCAACAGAGTCCAGCACCACAGCAGTTCAGAAAAAAAAAACGACAGAGGCCAGCACCAGAGCCTGCGAATAGATAGCTCTTATCAAAGAAAGGACAGCACTCCTTAGTTAGACAGTTGATATAAAATTGAAATAAACTGCATTACATGATTATATAATGATATAAAGTCATCAATGAGTTCGAGTTACTCTAATAATAACAAATAAATTTGAGACATTATTCAAAATGGCTGTCAGAATCTGAATGGTTCAGTGTAGCCAATTTTTCTTGAACAAAACATTTGACCTTTTGACCAAATTTTGAAATTTGACTATTTTAACCTAGCCTAGGAGATTTCCGGTATCATGACCTACCTGTGTGCCAAGTTTGGTCAAAATCGGTCTAACGGTGTAGATTTGTATAAGGAACAAACAGATAAACGGAGAAACAGACAGGCACGTGATTTATATATATATATATATATATATATATATATATATATATATACATATATATATATATATATATGTATATATATATATATATATATATATATATGTATATATATATATATATATATATATATATATATATATATATAACTTAAGTGTCGGAGGACGAACTTGGAGTTTTTAAAAAGAACGTAAGAGAGGTACAGGAAAGTAACAACACGAGTGCTAGATTGATACTGACTTTATTTAATCCTGCTGAGCCTTATATAGGCTCAGCTGTTTATTTACATTCTAGGGTCCTCCTTATCCCCTAACAACCCCTCCCCAGTTTCTGCGATATTAGCAGAAACTATTTTAAAGATACAAACAACAACAACTAAAAGAAAATAGAGAGATACGCTATTCAATAAGAAAAAGAAAAAGAACCTTGAAACTCTATAATAGTATTTACAACCAGACATGAAGGAGCAGAAATAAAAAAAATAAAAAACTAAAACTAAAACTAAAATGCACACACACAAAAAAAAAAAAAAATATTTACAACTTGACAGAATGTAACTTGTAGAACTTAATGTATCACTGAAGTATTTGGAACATACATTTATATCACATTTTATTGGACTCTCACTTGCAACACCCACTGTTTAAGTTTCTTCTCTGTGGTTGAGAAGTATCTTCAGCTGTTCCAGGTGGGCGTTTCGCTGGCGGAATGGTGGTTCTTTGCTCCGGAGCGTGACAATGTTGTTCTCCCGCAGAGCGATGATGATATATGGTCCGTCATACCGTGAGTCTTGTTTCCCTCGGTTCGACGGTATGCGGCGATACACCTCGTCTCCTAAACGGATGTTCCTCGTGGCGTCTTTGACTTGGGTGTTGTGTTTCTCTACTCTCACCTGCTTCTCCCGCAGAAGCTTTCGTTTGGCCTCACGCGTTATTCGTCTCTGGTTCTCATGGAGGAGTGCTATGGTGGCGACGGTTCCCGGGTCTCCTGCTTCATCCCGGACGTTTCTCCCTAATTTAAAAGTGCCAAACAAAATTTCGAAGGGTGTGAAGCCCGTGGTGGAGTGTACGGAGTGGTTATAAGCAGTTACTGCTACTGCCATGGCTTCTTCTGCAACCAGACCTCGCTCCGCGTAAAGGATGCGGAGGTGTTCCCCCAATGTGTTGTGTATGCGCTCGACGTTGCCGTGGCTCTGTGGATGTCCTGGGGTTGTGATGTGCAGGTGCGTGCCCCACCGTTGCAGTAAGTTTTTGACTTCCGTATTCTTAAACTCTCGCCCTCCGTCCGTCGCGATATATTCCGGTGTTCCGTAGCTTTGACTCCACATGTGGAGCGCCCTGATAACTTCCTGGGCGGATTTCGCGGTGATGGGGACCGCCATTAGCACTTTGCTAAAAACGTCTGTCATGGTGACCCACGACGTGCCTTTCCAGGTGAATACGTCTGCCTGTACGACCAAGAGGGGCCCTTGTGGTGTAGGTGTTTCAGCTTGAGTGGTTCGTGGTGGGTTCCGATCATATTTGGTTCTGTTGCAGATTTCGCATGACTTAATGACATCACGGACTGTTTGAGCCATATTCTTCCAGTAATACTTTCTCCGCAGGGCTGCCAGAGTCTCCGCTGTGCCTCTATGGTTTGTTTTGCCTTGATGGTGGGCAGTGGTGACATCCAATTGGATTTGTGGGTCTGCAAGCACTTCTCCTAACTGTGTACACCTGATAAACGTCCGGTCCATACCGATTCTTTCTCCTTCCCATAGTTTGCGAATCCTGTCCCATATGGCTGTGTTCCCGACATACAGATGTGTCGTTTGTCCCGGTACTGATGCGTCTTCCAATAATCGGCAGATGATATCGTCTCGAACTGACAGGGGTGCTCGGATAGTACATCTTAGGCTTGACCGCGTACGCCGCCCATACGTAATCTGAGGCGTTCCAGACGTGGATGATTTCCAGATGATGTATCTGCGTTTGCTAACGACGATGTCATCAATTTCCGGGAGGGTACGCTCTCCTTCGTCTGCGGTAGCTGTTGCGTCGCTGCCGTCGTGGCTTTCTCGTTCTTCGTCGGGATTCCAATCTTGGAAGAATTGCCGCAATGATTGGTCGCGGTCCTCGTTTATCGCGTTCGTGACGTTGACTCGTTGAATTCGTGATAACCAGTCTGCTACGACGTTGTCTCTGCCTGGGGTGTATCGTACGCGGAAGTCGTACTGAGCTAATCTTTCCTTCCAGCGTGTTACTCTGGCCGACGTTTCCCGTAGCGTGCTTACCCACTGGAGCGGTTTGTGGTCGGTTCGTACAACAAACTTCCTGCCGAACAGGTATGGCCGAAAGTGTTCTATTGCCCAGACGATGCCTAACAGTTCTCGCTCCAATGCACTATACCTTTCCTCTGCAGGTGTTAACCGCCTACTGGCGTATGCTACGGGTCGCTCCCCTTCTGGCCATTGTTGTGCAAGGACGGCTCCTAGGGCGTAGTCGCTGGCGTCTGTGGTGACGATGAAGGATTTTGAGAAGTCCGGGAACGCCAATACCGGCTCGTTCCTAAGCATCGCTATACATTGGTCGATGTTCGTCACCATGGCAGGGGTGAGCACAACCTTTCTTCCTTTCTTCAAAAGGTCATTGACGGCTGCAATCTTCTCGGCCATGTCCGGTACGAATTTCCTGTAATAATTCAGGGCTCCCATCAGTCCTCTAATTCCTCTCGTGTCTGTTGGAATTTTAATCTTCTCCAGCGCTTCCACCTTTCCTGGGTCTGGTTTAATTCCTTCGCGTGATATGACGTACCCAAGAAATTTCACGCTGTCAAGTCCGAGGCGCGTTTTTTCGGTTGACAGTTTAAGTCCAAATTCTCGGAGCCGCTGAAACACCGACCGCAAATGTCGCCTATGTTCGTCAGCAGACTTACTAAAAACAAGGAGGTCGTCCATGTACCCCTGGCAGTACTCCGATCCGAGGCCGTTAAGGAACTCATCCATCAACCGTTGGAAGGTCGAAGGGGCATTTTTCAGGCCGAATGGCATTCTTGTGAAATGATAGCGGCCTCGCTCGAAGGAGAACGCCGTCTTCTCGGCGTCTGGCGGGTGCATTCGTATTTGGTGGTAGCCTGCTTTCAGGTCGAGGGAACTAAAAATAGTTGCACCACTCAGGCGATCTATAATATCGTCTAACCTTGGTAAGGGATATTTCTCGTCCTTGGTAAGGTCGTTTAATTTCCTATAGTCTACGACGACTCGGTATTTCCCTGGGGAGCCTGCTTTCTTGACCGCCCACAGCGGGCTGTTGTACGGAGAGGTACTAGGCACTATGATCCCTTGGTCTAACAGGTTTTTGATTTCGTCTCTAATAGTGTCCCTGAGAGCTTGCGGGTACCTCCGTTCCTTCACATATACGACTCGATCCTCAACGAGAGTAATTTCGTGTTCGGTTCGACCGGTAGCTCCTAAGGCTTGACCTTCCTGGTGAAATACGTCTGCGAATTCTGTTCGTATTGTCTCCTTCCACTCGCTCGCTTTCCCTATAACGGTGACTTCCTGGTTCGGATTGAATTCGATTTTGTTGGTAGTCGGTTTTCGTCGCCCCAGACGGACCTTCCAGCTGTTTCTCCCTGCGCTCACCGTTGCCTCGAATAGCTTCAGAGCGTCGCATCCTAGTATGCCCTGGTACACACCTGGTAGAGACGGGACGACGTGCACTGTTAATTGCTTCCCTTGTATTCCCCATACCTCAGATGGCATGTCCACTTCGCCTTTCACCTGGCACTTTCCTCCTAACGTGATTAAGTTGCATGCACATGGACGTATAGGTAGATCCAGTCCTTCTCTGCTCTTCTTTTCTATTGTTGCTTTACTCGTGAGGGTGCATGTACTACCGGTATCTACCAGCCACCGCGTTTTCGCTACCCTAATAATCGGCAACTGACTCTCTTCTTTTGCGTGGTGGATGTCCTGGTTGCCGCTCTGCTGACACGTTCCTCATTTCTCTCTTGGTCTGACGTGGTGACTCCTGAGGATGGTGGCGTACGACACCTGGGTTTTGGGTGACTCCTGAGTGATTTCACCATCCGACCCACTACTGTCGTCGGAATCTAAGGACGATGTTTCGTCTGCTACCCTTCTCCGTCTCCGGTCTACTCGGTGGAAGTTTACTTCCATCGGCTCGCCTTTATCCTTTTCCGCCTTTTTAAGGTAGGGACAATGTCTTGCCACGTGACCCGTTGATTCACATTCGAAGCAGATCGTTCGAGGGCATTTGGCTGCTATGTGTCCTTGTTTTCCGCACTCGTAGCATTTCTTTTCTTGCATTGATTCACGTCTACGCGGGGGCTCTCGCCTACTCCGTTCGCGTTCTCCACTGGTACGAGCTGGTCTTGTAGCTGTCCGTAGTTGTCGGTCGCTGTCCGCAGTTATCCGTCGCTGACCGTAGTTGATGTCGCGGTCCGGGCGGGGTGAAAACCTGCGTCTGTCTCGACTAGGTGCCTTCCTCCATACTTCTTCCTCTTGGTAGGCTGAATGTATTTCTGCTTCCTTTTCTCCCTCCTCGATCATCAATTGGGCTGCTTCTACAAAATCTTTGCCTGGTTCGATCGTCTTTCTAGTCTCTTTGCCAAGGTGTACTTTGAGAACCTTTTTCATGACCAGAATTGTTGCGTTGTATTCGGGGGCTTCTGGGTTTTCACTCAGCTTATCGATTATTTTGTTGTACCACATGAGCAATCGAGCTGCGAAGTTCCCGTTAGATTGCCTTGGTCCTCGTGTTTCCTGAAGCATTTTGAGAAAATCCTCTTCAGGGGCCCATCTTCCTCCGCCGTAGGCTTTCTTTAACCGACCTTTCAGCGTGTCCCAGTCGGTGCTAGTGTCGCACTGGATGTGGTTTAGCACGTGACGTCGCACTCTACCTATCAGTGCTGCCTTCAGGATCTCTACATCGCTTTTCTCGAGCCATCCTGCATCCTCTTTCTTTTTAATCGCGTCAGATAGCCGGTCTCCATCCTTTAGAAAGTGGACTAGTTCGCCCACGTCGCCAGAAAATTTCTCTATCTGGCCAATCGCCGCGCGCATATCTTGGGCGTTGGCTGCTTGAAATTTCATCCACTCAAGTGCTGCTACTGCATCGCCTCCAGTTGCCATTCTTCTAGAGATAAGCCTGTCTTGTAAGGTTTCGCGTCCCCCTTTGCGTGTCACGCCCCTTCCGCGCCGCGGTCCGTTCGCGCGTCCCGGGTTTCGGCACCACTTAAGTGTCGGAGGACGAACTTGGAGTTTTTAAAAAGAACGTAAGAGAGGTACAGGAAAGTAACAACACGAGTGCTAGATTGATACTGACTTTATTTAATCCTGCTGAGCCTTATATAGGCTCAGCTGTTTATTTACATTCTAGGGTCCTCCTTATCCCCTAACATATATATATATATATATAAAAGCGAGTACTGAGCGCACTCAACATTGTATTTTAACAATTATTGCATGCAATTTAGGTATTTACTTATTTATCAAAATTTCCTATTTTGTTTTCGCATTCTAGATATCCTAATTTATTATTTTTGACAGTCATTCTTCGTTTTCAATATGCAGCTCCAATTAGAGGAATTTTATTATTTATTATTTAGTTATCATTATTATTCAAAGTACCTTTTAATTATTTATTTATGGATGAAATTCTATTTATCTTTTATTGCCTCCTTACGAATAATAAATTACTTTAGTTTTATAACCTAGTATTTATTGACTGGATGTTACCTCCTTATAGTAAATGTTTTCAGAAACGGGGTTCCGGATAAGCGATATAAAATTGCTTCAAAGAACAAAATAAAATCAAAAAACCTGTAAAGATTTTTCCATACTGATATTGATAATTATGACAATTGTTCAAATTTTCTAATAAACTAAAACAAATAGTATATATAATTTATGGGAGAATGCACCGAGGTAATAATATATCTTGATAAAGCTTAGGAAATCCTACTGGTAGAGCTAATCAAGATTAGTACGTTAAGAGAATCCCAGTGGGTTTAAACGGAGAGTTGAGGGTTTCTCTTAGATTTAGGGTGTTCCTAACCAGAATTAGGCACTTAGCCCTTGTCTGACTCTGTTAGCCAGCCATCTTGTAAACTATATATTTCAACCAATTCCACCTTCAATTAGGGAATTAATTTAAATATATTAAACACACCTATTTCATTGTTTATTGTAACTTTAAGTTGTAAAAAGATGTACTTCAAGTTATGTTTGTAAAAAGGGGTCAATTATCCTTAGCATTGACTAAAAAAAAAATTGTTAAATTCTTCAAATTGTTTGTAAGATCAATGCCTTTGAAACGTTTTACTATACTGCTCACATCATTCCATTAAATTTCACAATATTTTTTTTTTTTTTTTTGTAATTTTGACTTTTCATCTTGACAATAGGTGAACCTATATTTTTAAAAAAACACGCTACTCTCTATTATGCATTTCTTTGGTAAGATCTATTTTTTATGAGCTAATGGTACTTCTTTAATACTTTAGAAGTATTGTAACCAGAAATTTTAAGCATTTCTTCCAGCAGACGAGCTCATATAGAAACATAATCGGCAGCCAAAAATGAGAAAACATTAACATACCAAGTGACATGCATGAACTCGTGACAGATGGACACACGGATATGCACTATTTCACACTTCTAAAAAAATATGTAAGAATAAATGTAGGAAACACTTGATTTTTTAATATGTTTAACCAGTTTTTAAATTAAATTTTATTTCATTGAGAGGAGATCGTTGACCGTTGATGATGCAAGGTAGGGATTGTCGGGGTTCGGTCACTGCTACTTAATAAAACTACATTTTATCATAAAAATGGTTTTATTGTGCCGACGTTTCGGCTTGAACTTCAAGCCTTCATCAGGGCTGTAAAAAACAAGTAGGACGGATGTAGTACTGAAATATACACACACACATATATATATATATATATATATATATATATACATATATATATATATATATATATATATATATATATATATATATATATACATATATATATATATATATATATATATATATACACATATGCCTACAAACATAAATACACATACATATATACATACATACATATGTGGAAAAAGACAAAAACATAAAATACTAGAACATAATATATAGAAGTGAACATAATATATAGTGTTTGGATTATTAGGAAAACAGATATAAGAATAACAGATTACATATTAGATTAGATATAAGAATAACAATATGGGCTTACCGATGGGAAGATAGAGAACTATTCCTCACAAATGCGGGGATCATTTCTGACAGTTAATACAGGGAAATATAGGAAGAAAGGAGTTGGTGAGGGGGAGGGGGGTTCTGGACCACCCAATGGACAGAGAACATAGAAGATGAAAGAAAGAGCGGCAAAGTACAGTAAGGGGTCATAAAGTCATAAAATGCTGTGTTAATGGAAAGGGAGGCAGGTATAAAGGGCTATATTGCAGGCGGTATAGGGGATTAGGATGGAGTTTTTAATAAATGGAAGATGTTGGAGTAGGTAGAGGAGATGACTTCTTTGTCAATTTTGTCATTAACTGGATTATTTTCTAGGTGGATAAAAATTGATTCGGATTAAATTTTATTTGTACAAAATAGAGCGTAATGAATCTGAATTTTTTTTAAATAATTAATTATATGTATCACGTTATTTGTTTTAGTTTTATAGTTCCTTTTTTTTTCTTTTATGGTATAAATTTATTAATTATTTTATTTTATTACATTTGATTCTTGAGGTTCGCAACATTGGCGGCCAACTCATTTCATGTTACGTCAAAAAATCAACAAAAAAAGAAAAAGAAAGAAACATCAAACAAATGGTAAATAAATAAATTAGGAACATAACGCTTAACAAAAACGTGAAAAAGAAGAAAGTAAGGAAAAAAAATTAATAAACAAAATAAAACTAAAGTAATAATTAGATTAAAAGATGAAATTTCGAAATATTCGTTGAGCAAGTCCAATAAATTATTTACAGCTTGGTGTATAACTGTGAGTTTTTTAAATATTTAAGTAGTTCATGTATGTGTGGGCTACCTTCTGTCAGCAAGTCGTGTGGCATATTAAAGTTAATGAGTTGTCTGCAGTTTGTAAGTATGTGTTTAACTGTCAGAGTCGCATTGCAGTATTTTCAAGTTGGTCTGTCCTTTCTTTCTAGTAAGTATGAATGGGTAATGAATCTGTAATGGCAAAATAACTTCGTCTGTTCGAGAAAAGTGTTCCTATGTATTGATTATAGTTGTTTAAGCCTATATTTAAATGTTTTACTTAATTCAAAGATCTTTTGTTTGGTTTAAAGCCTATATATTTATAGAGCAAATTGCCTAGTTGCGGCCTCTAAAATCTAATATAAAAACTATGCTACTATTTTAAACATAATATAAAAAAATATTGATTAATAAAACGACGGATTCTTTTGGAAATAGGATTTATCCTAAAACTATCGTTTATAAATAGCTGATTGCGAGCAGCCATGTTAATCTTATTTGTCTAATGTGGCTTACATTGGAGAAGGCATTCTTACGGTAAGGCTGTAAATCCCTTGCTGTAATGCTCCTGAAGTGGCAATGGGACATGAAACATGCAACCACATTAATAATTTGTGTACTCATGAGTATATGAATATGAATTGGTTCTTAAAACCCCACATATATATTTCCAAAACAACGAGGAATTTTCCCAACAAGCTGTAAGATGAGAAAATTTCTACCGCCGGTTGGACTCGAACCCACCGTCTCCCTCTGATCTTTCGAAAAGTATCAAAATCAAGAGAATTGGAAGGATTGTAAAAATACAAGGAATAAGAGAACAGAGATAACAGAAAATGATAGAGAAACAAAAATATTTATTGAAGGAAAGAGTACTCATATACTGGTATTATCTTGCGTAAAAAATATGAGATATTTTATTAAAAAATATGAGAAGTATGGAGATTTATAATGGAGTGTTTGTAATTCTGAGATGGGCTACTTATTCAAGAGGACGCGGGTAAACCCTTCAAGGAAATTGATCATCCTCAGGAAAGTAAATATTTGAATCATTTATATTTGGGTTTCGTTATTAAATCTTCTACTTTTTTTATGGGGTTCCTTTATATAAAATGAGAAAATTTAATAATATGACTAGGAAATAATAATAAATCAAAAGCACATATAAAAACTTAAAGCTTTAAGAATACAATTGTTTCAAGAAAACCAAAGTAAATAATGTAACTTATGGGGAAAAACACATACCTTATAAAGTAATATTTTCAAAAAGTTTAGTTTCACAGTTCGGGAATATAAATTAAGCAGTAATGTCAGTTCACCGTGCTTACATAGATGGTCAGGGAATAACTTGGAAAATGCAAAATCTCAACAGAGCAGCACTTTATCAGAGAAAACACGCTATTTTACGAGATGCAAAGAAACCCACATCTTTATTAATCGGCTGTGTGTCAGTGACTTATTTGCTCACTAAGTAAAAAGATTTATTAAGGTAATTCTAAGAAAATTATTCAGTTATTAAATTCTGAGCAAAGTGCTTAGTTATGCAGCTCTTGCGTGACGGGCTTTATATGTATGTTTTGTATATTCGAAATACTTTTCATCATTTTTACTAGTTTTTTCAACAAGTCACTTTCATTTTGTGAAGGTCCGAAAATAAATACATTTTACAATTTAGTTTTAAGTATGGTCAGATTATTTCTCTAAATAAACAGGTTATCAGCAAGCTATTAATAAAACCACGACAATGTAACACTTGTTCGTTCACATAACATCCTCCTTCAAAATCCAACAAGAAAAGCAGGCGCCCAAAGAAGAATGCAAGCCATTTCTAGTTTGATTTTCCACTCGAAATCATGCTAATAAATTTACTAGAGCGAAAATGTTCCCTTTGATACATTATCTCGGCCTACAGCTGCGGCGCGAGGTATAATTAAACCTGCGTATTATAATTCCGAGACCCATTGGTAATGTAATTCTATAGCTCTGGTTTTGTAGATATGGCTCTGCTTTGTAACCGGATGCCAAAATAATGCTCCCCGCAGGCCGAAAACTTCACAGGAATCATCTGGCGTGAAATTTCCCAATAAATAATTACATAGGTTTCACTCTGCTTCAATATACCACTCATTTATATGCGATAGCTCTCATCACATATTCTCTTTCGGTCGGGAAATATCCCACACTTTTATCTTACCACTTATACAATGGACGTCGATTTTGTAATAACCACGTAATTTTCGTATTATGTATTCAATCCTTCTCTTTGATTTCCTTTAATACAACCTTTTGAGCATTCCATCAGCGAATATTAGATAATCAGTCCGAATTGTGTATTTAGAGTTTTTTCGTTTGTAAAACAACCGTTTGCAAGAAATATGTATGCGTCCAAACTCATATTTTTAAAAATTAGTTGATCTAATAAAGAAAAGGAACGAATAGAGAGAATACCAATCTCCAATGAAGGCATCAAAACATTACAAATCAATTTATTTTTCTAAAATTCGTAAGACTCTTTGACGATTCTTAAGGGCCACAAACTACGGACTTTAAACATACCCAGTGGTCAAAAACCGTCAAAAAGCGCGCGATGTTTAGTTAGAAACTTGAAATTGTGCACACTTACCAGTCTTATAGCCACAATAATGTTATTGACAAATCAATCACGTGACAAATGTTTTTGTGGTCGGCCCCCGCCTCTGAACTGCACTTGGCTGGGCTCAGGTGACGGTGGAGCCCATTAAAAAAACATTCATCGAGCCAAAACCGATTTTTTTTCTTCAAAAAATACATCTGCTCCTAACTCAGCCCATTTTTTTTTTTTTTTATTTCACCTCAACAGTTTGAGATAATTTCCGTTAGAGTAACGAAATATGCTCAGCGGCTTTTGGAAATTGGTCTGTCAAATGCTTGCATACCGAAAGCACACTTTTCTCGTTTGAATTCAACAATATTTCAATTATGACACGATTTTTCACTCGGATCACCTCAGACATATTTTCCGGTCGACACTGACATGAGTACTGCAAAAACAAATCCGTCTTCGATTTCCTTCCAATGTTTAGATAGAGATAACGCGCGTCTGCCTGTTCGTCATTTACTGAGTTGGTTCACCTCTAGCACCTAAGGAGGCAAGCTTATGCAGCTAATTTTGGTTTGGGCTCTTTCTGTATATGCCCACGGAAAATTTAAGCCCGAAATCCTAGAGACGCAGAGAGACGCAAAAAATCTGATACGTGTATTTTTTTTTTCTTTTTCAGTATCCCCGTCCATGAAGACGATTCGAAAAGTAAAAAAAATGTTGTTTTTTTTTGTCCTTCGAACATCCCACTAAAACAAAAAAAAAACATACGTCAACCTCATCTGTCTGAAGAAGTAAAGTTGAAGGAACGATTGTGGTACATGAGGATTTGGGAAATTTTCTTCGTTTCTAGTACTTCAATGATTAACCACCGTACTGCAATCAACGGTGGGGACCTAAAACTCAAGAAATGGTACTCTCAGGAGGTATTGAACATATATTTAAAGCCTCGGAGAAAATACTTCAAAAATCAAGTTTTGAGCGCTTTTTGAAGATTTTTGACCACTGTGCGCCGTCCAGTTATCGATATTATAGTACGTACATTCGGAGTTCCCACCAAGTTTTGGAAATGGAACTCCCTGACATTTCCATGACTTTTCCCTGATTTTTTCCTGACCCACCCGATAGTGATAATTGATATTAACCGAGGGATTCGGTGTTAGGGTATACAGTACAACAGACCCAATATTTTTCAGTTTGTATAAGATTACCAACTATTGTGGAAAACTTAGAGGTAAGATTTGACTAGACAGATAATATGAGTTTTTTTTTTTTTCTGTGTGGTTAGGAGAGAACAATAGAAAAAGAAGAAAACACGTTTCGCTCTATCTTTGACCTATTTTATCCCCTAATACCCAAATCCATTATAAGATATTTTCTTATTGGGTTTGACATATTTGTTTTGTTTTTTGTTTTTTTATCTTTTTTTTTAAGAAACAAAAAATTGAAAATTTTTCTCTTTTAGCCCGGTTCCTCTCTCCCTCCATAGGGAGGAAACCCGCATACGAGGTTGACCTTACAACGCAATCCAAGAGTCGACTAGAAAATTTCTCGTTTTAGACCCCAAAGATCACGAAAATATAGGTGGTTCAAATTTGTATATATATATATATATATATATATATATATATATATATATATATATATATATATATATATTAAAAAAAAAGAATGAATAAGTTATGACTTATTTCCGAAATATTTGGATTCAGATAACGAATATCATTTATAGAATGTAGGACGAAATTCAGTTAACTGAACATATCAGAAAACTGTTACCGAAATGTCCACAGATATAAAATCCATGAGAAATGTAAGCTCACTATTCGTAGATTGTTAAAGCCCCCGAAACAGGAGTTGGGGCGAGAATGGGTTATTGTACTTGGGCTTATTGACACGATCCGAACAGACCTTTGACACAACTCGAATGCTGTTACTCTTGTTTAACATGCACACACAAAATCCCCTTTCGGCGGGCCTACAGTACTAATACAACTGATTACAACTGACGACAGCAAACGGAAATACATGTTTGGACCCAGAGGTAGCAATTTCCTTTGAATTGATTCTGATTTGATCATTGAATGGAAGTTCTCCCAGTATCATTTGGGAAATATTTCTCAAAGTATAAGGACAGCAAATAACAAAGTATATCACTTAATATATATTTTAAACATACAGTCGCGCTTCAGCCATTGAACTGTGAAGTTGTGTATTTTTTAGCTCTCGCTATTTGTGAATTGTTCAGTGGTTCATTGAGCTCAAAATTGAACTAAACTTGCTCAAATGGTTAGTTAATCGTTGAGTGCAGACTCTGTGAATTTTCCTCGGAATTCCTGTACAAAAACAACCTGAAATAAGTGAGTTAAGTTGCAATATATGTTGTGATTTCTCTGCCCTGCCTCACGGTTAGCGAGAGGTGGGGGCTATTCCTGTCTCTGCAGAACAGTCCCCCTCTACTAGCTGCCTCCCTAGCTAGCTCAGAAACTAGGGGCCTTGAAGGGAGTTGAGATACTTTTCCCGCATCACCTCTCTGGCTCAGGGCTATCCTCTTGGAGTCTGGGACTAAGGAGCCCGAGTTCGAGACTCCTTTTGGCGCCTTATATTTTTTATTGCAAAAAATATATTTATCTATATTTTTTTTGTTCGTTAATTTTTATTTTTCACTTACGCGTGCTTATAATAATTTATGGGAGGATTTTACCACATGGTAATGGCAAGCGGTGGTAAACGATCCAGGTCAGCTGGCAGCTCTCCACCTACGTCACCGTCCAAGAATACGCGTTCTAGAAGGAAGATTACCAAGAAACAGGCTTTAAGAAATGAAAATCCGTCTACATCAGCTGAAGGAACTCCAGGTACTTCTAATACCAATGAAGAGACAAATGAAGAGTCTGCATTTTTCACAGCCAACCCATTCCAAGCGTTACAGAAAGAGCAAGAAGAGGAAATGGAAACTGAAAAAGCACACGATAAAATCACAAGGCCTCCCCCTATATTTGTCAACAACATCAAAAACATTAAAATTTTCTGCACGCACCTAAATCAGAAAGTTGATCCACAATCATATACATGTATTAATAGAACTAATACAACAAAGATTTCATGCACAACTCCTGACACATACAGAGAAATCATTAAATATTTAAACGACTCCAAGGCTCCATACCACACGTATCAACTGAAGGATGAACGTGCCCTGCGAGTGGTCATCAGAAATCTCCATCCCTCCACCCCTCCAGAAGAGATCATAGCAGAACTCGCTACGCTTGGCTTCAAGGCAAGGCAAGCTACAAACGTCATCGTCAAGAGATCTACTGAACAAGGAATGATGAAAGTTGCCTTACCTCTCTTCTTTGTGGATCTAGAACAGCAAAAAAATGTTGATAAAATTTACAGCATTACCAGACTTTACCACACAAGAGTACAAGTCGAAAAACCTTACCACAGACGAGAGCCTGTACAGTGCACAAACTGCCAGCTGTACAACCACACCAAGGCATATTGTAATTATATTCCAAGGTGTGTCAGGTGTGGAGAAAATCACAAGAGCCAGGAGTGCAAAAAGCCAAAAGAAAGCCCAGCGGTCTGTGCACTGTGCTCTCAAAACCATCCGGCTAACTACAAGGGTTGCCAAACTTTCAAAAATTTAAAAAGAATGAGCAACAGCCGGCAGCGAAACTACGGTGAGTTGCCTCCCCGTGAAGAACGTCCACAACCCACCACAACGCCTTCGCACAACTCGCTGCTGGATCTAGCCAGCAAGAGGAACCAGTACTCAATGAGACAGCTCCCGCCGACCAACATCTAGGCAACGCATCAACACCGACTCCAAGACGGACAACTCCCTTCATTCTACCACCAACCTCCTCCAATGACATCACTTCCCTCCTTAAAACCTTCTTATCCGACTTCAGATCCCTTATTAGTCCTCTCATAACCCTCCTTAATACCATTGTCACTCACTTGCTCCCGTCCCTTCCAAAATGACTCCCTCTCCCATAAAAAAATCCCTTTCCGTTCTACTTTGGAATGCTAATGGAATAACAAATCACACGAACGAACTGACTACATTACTACAAGACAAAGGTATAGATGCAGCACTCATCACTGAAACACGACTGACTAAGAATAAGCATTTACGAATTCAGGACTACAACACTTACCGTACCGACCACCCAGACGGTAAAGCCCATGGCGGATTCAACCACACATTCACTCCAAGCCGCCACTATTACAATCTCTACATTTTCCTTTCCAATTTCCCTGTCAGCTGTTTATTGTCCTCCTAATAAACCTCTAATAGAAACCGAAATCCTAGATTTTCTGGAATCCCTTGGTACCAAATTCCTTCTAGGAGGTGACTTCAACGCCAAGCATCTTCAGTGGGGGTCAAGGGTAACCAACTCCCGTGGTCGTACCCTACTCTCTGCACTCTCCTCAAAGCACTGCTCAACCATTTCCCCGAATTCCCCAACATACTGGCCTACTGACCCAAACCGTATTCCCGATCTAATAGATTTCTTTGTATCCCTAGACCTTACATCCATCTTCACCTCAATAGATTCCCTTGATGACTTATCCTCTGACCATAGTCCTTTAATCCTTACACTCTCGCTACAACCTATTCCAAAGCCCCAACCTCCTTCCTTAATCACTGGACCAATCGATTGGAACCTCTTCCGATCCCTTCTTGAAGACACCATCAACCTCAATATTTCCCTCAAAACCCCCGAAGACCTAGATACTGCTGTCCAACAATTCACAACCACCATTCAACAATGCGCATGGAAATCCTCCCTTCCTAAACCCCATCATCAACCAATCCCAGCTGAAAGTCCTCTACCCCAATCCCTAAGAGACCTAATAATATCCAAACGTCAAGCACGAGCTCTGTGGCAGAGAACTCGCCATCCCTCTTACAATCCCTCTCTTACAATCGATTATGCCGATTAGTAAAGCGACAATTAATCCTTCATCGTTCCGAATCCTTTAATTCCTACCTTTCATCTCTATCAAACTCTGACAAATCCCTTTGGAGTGCCACTCGAAAAATCCTTAAATACCATCCCGTATCACCCCCCCTTCGCCGAGAGGACAGCACGTGGGCCGCCTCCGACGAAGAGAAATCCGAGTTGTTTGCTGATCATCTCAAAAGAACATTTAGTCCTCATCCTCCTCCTGATCCGGATTCCTATTTACCCGAATTAGATGATTTCCTTACGACCTCATCACCTCCAGAATCCTTAAACAGCTCCCAACCAAGGCCATTGTATTCCTCACCTATATCTACAACTGCATCCTCCGAACAACCCATTATCCCATACTCTGGAAATTCTCAGTCGTCATCCTTTTTCCTAAACCTGGTAAACCTCCCAACAATCCTTCCTGCTACCGCCCTATCAGTCTTCTCCCAATATTCTCCAAACTATTTGAAAAGATTTTATTAAAGCGCCTACTACCTATCCTAAACTCCCAAAATCTCATCCCATCTCACCAATTCGGATTCCGCTCCCAACATTCCACAGTGCAGCAAGGGCTTCGGGTTGTTGATCTTATCTCCTCATCCCTCGAGCGAAAAGAGTATTGCACGTCTGCCTTCTTGGATGTAGCTCAAGCATTCGACCGAGTCTGGCATGCAGGCTTACTCTTTAAGCTCAAAACTTTCCTTCCTAGCACCCTTTACCTAATCCTTCGCTCCTATCTCTCAGACAGGTTCTTCCAAGTCCGGCATGGAACAGCCTACTCAGATTATTGCCCTGTAGAAGCGGGAGTTCCTCAGGGTAGTGTCCTCGGTCCCATCCTTTACACCCTTTATACAGCTGATATTCCAACACACCCCGACACCCTCCTGGCAACGTACGCAGATGATACGGCCATCCTCTCACCCCACATAAATCCAGACACAGCCTCCCAGAACCTACAAACCCATCTAACCGAAATTGAACAGTGGTGCACAAAGTGGCGCATCAAAATAAACGTCGAAAAATGTCACCAAATAACCTTTACTCTTCGACGTAAAACCTGTCCTTCCGTTTCCTTTAACGACAATCCGTTACCCATAACCAACACCATCCGATACCTTGGGTTTTATCTTGACTCACGACTAACTTGGAACGCACACATTAAACAAAAACGACAAGAACTCAATCGACGATTCGGACAACTATACAGACTACTAAATCGAACATCCCACTTAACCGTACAGAACAAACTAACTGTCTACAATTCATTATTAAAACCTATATGGACTTACGGAATAGAACTCTCGGGGACAGCCAAGCATTCCAACATCCACCGAATCCAAACATTTCAATCCAAAATCCTACGTACCATAGTTAATGCTCCTTATTACGTTTCGAATCGCATCCTCCATAATGACCTAAATATTCCTTTTGTCCAAGATATAATCCCTAGCCGCTTCTCATCATTCCATAGTAAATTGATCAATCATCCTAATCCTATTGCCCAATCCTTATCCAGCATCAATCATCCTTCCTCTCCACCAAGACGTCTTAATAGGAAGTGGCCCCGGGATCTGCTTAGGTAGTGAAGTGTCGTGCAGTGACCAACAATCAGAACTAATGTAATTATGAGAGTGATATCGATGGATATTTTCTCTCCTCATGAAATCACAGGCCACGTCTTACCCGTCTCCAATCCTCCCTGCTAGTCGAAGGGTGTGGTTGGATGATGTACGGTGACTCCAGGTCATCCTAGAATCCTTCCTAAGGAAGGTATTCGGTTGACAACTGGTGGCACCAGAGGCGTGGTCAAGCTACCTATATCAAATTACAAAATACACATAATTGTAGAATGTAATACTTCTGTAAAAAAAAAAAAAAAAAAAAAAAAAAAAAACATACAAATCTTAATTGTACTTACAGAAGAACACTCAACTCATAATAGGCTGAAGTACTAGAGTAAGAGAGACTACGGCGCGATTGGTGCCAATGACCAAAACAGTCCAGGCACCCAAATAATAAATAAAAAAAAACTACGGCGCGATTGTGGCAATATTCATGGACTCATATAAAAGAGAACCAAAAATTAAAACGAAAAATCCGAAAATACAAAAAAGTAGAATTGGGACCATTCCACAGGGCACTTCGTATAAAAAGAAAAATATACGAAAAACAGTTAGACGCACTACCAACTGCAATCTCTCTGCGCCATCGTCCTAAAGCCAAACGTCGACGGTTCAAACTCAAAATTCACTTACTAAAAGTATTGATATCCCCCCAAAAATCCTGACGTTAAGCCCCTCCCAAAAACAGTTTGCCTAAGAAAGTTATGATATCATAGTATTGGGCAAAATTTTAGGCCCTTAATAACTTGTCAAGAACGTAATAATACCCTCTCACTTATTTTTCCATTTCCAACTAGGCCAGATTTCGTTAAATGATGGCCGCTATAAAGATCGGATTTATTATAAAATTTCTAGCATTTAACGATTACGAGGCTAACGATTCAGGGTTATTATAAACCTTCTGATGTCATAAAACGATCAGGGTTATATGAACTGTATGTATGTATGTTTAAACGCTCTAATTTAACGAAAAGTGGGCAAGCTGGAAATGTACAAATAAGTGAGGGGATATTTTTTAGTTCATGAGAAGTTATTAAGTGCCTAAAACTTGCCCCAATGCTATGATATCATAACTTTCATAGGCAAACTGTTTTTGGGAGGGGCCTGGAATTTGGCCTATTTTTTTAACGTTAGTTATTTTTGGAGTGGATATAATATTCCTAAAAGACAAATACAGAAAGATTTTTGCTACACCTCCACGGAATTAAGAGGTATTTGTGATGTTCTGCCCTGATGCGGAACATGAAAAATAAATAAAACGCATCAACTTCCTTAGAAATTCTATGTAGATTATATAATATTTTACAAATTATTCTCTCCCAATGAGAATGAAGGAATGGAGATAAATCCTATTAAAGGTAGTAAGAAGGCCGGAATTTCCTCTCCCACAAATAGATGTCTAATAGAAACGGGCTTACCGAGATTCGGCCCTGCCCCGCAATAATCGGGCCAGGGATTGGAGAAAACCCAATCCTATCGGCCTCTGCTCCTTTCAGCTTGCTACTTCTAACAATGCTTTATTGCACCAATGCTGAGCAGACATTTTGGCTAACGTTTATCTATAATTACATTTTTATTTTTTTTTTTGCGGGTTTCCTCCCTAAATCAATAGGGAGGAAGCTCGCTTATGAGGTTGACCTTATGACGCAATCCGGAAGTGCCAACTAGAAAAATTCAAGTTTTGGAACCCTTAGCAACGGAAAACTTCTAGATGCTGTTCCAGAAAGCACAATTAAAGACTGAGGCTGTAACTATATTGGACCCGTACTTCTTCCAATACGATCCAATCCGATTTCATTTGACCGACAACGGCGACGTGAGTGCCTACATTGGTCCCGACCCGATCCGATTCGATTTAGCCGCAGCTCACTAGTAATGACCTCGTAGTGAAGTGAAAATGAGTAATTCATTTATGAAATACCACCTGATAAGCATAGAAACCTTCAATTAGGTTGAATGTTGGAGGTATAAAGGAGGAGTTGAGAGGCAAATCAATCTTCCGGAACCTCCTCCCAGCTTTAATTCTGCTAAAAGGTATAACACGAAAAAAGCAGATTGGGACTCATACGAGGACATTATAACAGACAAACTTAAAAACACACAAGTAAACACCATACAAGAACTAAACAATTTAATTATTTCAGCTGCTGACCTCACCATTCCACAAACAACAGAAAACTATAAAAAACCACCCGTTCCTTGGTGGAATGATGAATGTAGGCAGGCCGTGAAGGATAGAAGGAAAGCACTCAATTTATTCAATAGAAATCCATCCGATATAAACCTCCAAAATTATAAACATAAAAAAGCAAAAGCACAATGGACAATAAGGAATAGTAAAAGGAAATGCTGGGTGGACTTTTTATCAAATATTAACAGACACACTTCACAACACGACATATGGACTAAAATAAATCAAATAAGACATAAAAAATACAAACCACCGATACCTGGACTCAAAGTTAACAACTCCATCATAACCGACCAGACAAACATCAGCAATATCCTAGGGAATCATTTCGCCTCAATATCTAGCAATCATAATTATACAGCAGAATTCCTGCAACACAAATTACAGAATGACAATACATTGATACCAATAAACCACAATTACGATCACCCCTTAAATGACCCAATAACCGTAGACGAACTCAGACTTGCATTATCTACTGTACACTCAAGTTCTCCTGGACCTGACAGAATTACTTATGAAATGATTAAACATTTACCCAGCATTTCATTCAAAACCCTTCTAGACATTTACAACGAAATCTTCCAGAGTGGTAACTATCCTCTTTTCTGGAATGAGAGTATAGTGGTACCTATCTTAAAACCAGGTAAAGACGGTGACTTACCCACTAGCTACCGTCCGATTTCATTGACAAACTCTGGTTGCAAACTACTTGAAAAAATAGTAAATAAAAGACTGTTATGGTTTTTAGAAGCAAATAAATTACTGTCACCCTACCAGTGTGGTTTTAGAAATCAACATTCCACAATGCACCATATCGCCAAAGTAGAAAGCGACATATTAAACGCTTTCTTAAACAAAGAATCTTTGCTAGCCGTTTCCCTAGATCTAGAGAAAGCCTACGACACCGTATGGAGAAGGCTTATCATATCACAGCTGGTAGATTGGGGTGTCCAGGGCAAAATACTGCAGTACCTCAGTAACTATTTATCTAAAAGAAAATTCAGAGTGAGGGTAGGTACCACTCTTTCGGATGTCTTTGTTCAAGAAAATGGAGTGCCCCAAGGAGGTGTTCTGAGCACAACCTTATTCAATATTGCTATGAATTCTGTCCATCAGTGTATCACCCCAGGAGTAAAATTTTGCATGTATGCTGACGATCTACTTATATACAGCTCATCCAAACGAATTCACACCGCTGAACAACACATACAAAGTACACTTACAGAATTAGAAAAGTGGAGTGGTAAAACGGGTTTCAGGTTTTCCAGAGACAAAACAAAATATATTGTTTTTACAAGGAAAAGAAATCTTCCAGCCCCCCACCTTACAGTACATCAAACACACATTCAACATACAGAAACACTCAAATTCCTCGGACTAACACTGGACAAAAAATTAACGTGGTTGCCCCATTTGAAAGAGCTCCTTAAAAAATCCAAAAAATCTTTGAATTTTTTGAGAGTTCTCAGTAGCACAAAATGGGGAGCTGACAAATTTACGATGCTTACTCTGTACCGGTCTTTTACCAGATCGCTTCTCGATTACGGATGTATAGCTTATTCTTCTGCCAGCCCAACCACCTTGAAACTACTTGACACAATACAGAACACAGCACTAAGAATTGTCAGCGGTGCATTTAGATCTAGCCCAGCAGAAAGCTTATGTGCCGAAACTGGTGAACCTCCACTGCAGTACAGACGTCGAATGATATGTAATAAATTCGTATTGAAATGTAAAGCTATTGGAACGCCATGCGTCACTGAGTTTTTATATAACCAATACTCCGAAAAATACACCGAAAGAAACGTTAAGCAAAAGCCACTCTCATTACGAACTGAAGACAATCACAGCGACCTAACTCTCTTCCAAACACCTGTTCACACAAATAACATTACTGAGATACCTCCATGGCGACTGAAAAACCTTAAACTAGACTTAACACTGACAAAATACAAAAAATCAGACCCAACTTCTTCGACACACTACAAAAACGTATTCAACTCCCTGTTCAGGCAAAATAACAACACTCAGTACATATTTACGGACGGATCAAAAACTAACTACGGGACTGGCGCTGCCGCCATCACAAGAAACGAATCCTATCACATAAGATTACCCGATCACACTACTGTTTACACAGCAGAACTACACGCAATCCTTTTAGCACTCAAAAACATTGAAGATACAGACACGAACGAAATAACAATATGCACTGACTCATTAAGCTCCTTACACTCAATGACAAACATTTACAGCACACACCCTATTGTCATAGAGATTTTTACACAATTATTCCAACTACAAACAAAGAACAGACATATCACTATGTTTTGGTTACCTGGACATGAAGGGATTTCACAGAGCACTACAGTAGACTTACTAGCGAAAACTGCAACTCAAAGACCCACACCTGACCTGAACAAAATGACAGCAACTGACCTATGCAAACTAGCTGAAAATAAGACAGTAAACGACTGGCAGACAGAATGGACTAACTCTCAAAGCAAACTGCGGGAAATAAAAAATACAATAATACCCTGGTCAAGAGAAAACCTAACAAGACGAGACCAAGTTATTATTATAAGACTTCGCTTAGGACACAGTTTACTAACGCACTCCTATCTAATGGAACGACAAGACAGACCTGTATGCGCATGTTGTAACGAGACATTAACAGTTAAACACATACTTACTGACTGCAGATTACGAGACTACCTAACAATTCCTCATGACTTACACGACTTACTTGCCGAAAATAGTCCACATATTAACACCATACTAACTCACTTAAAGACAATTAACCTATATTCAAAAATCTAGCCTTATCTCCAATTTACCTCCTAAAGTTAATTTAAAATAATGAACGAAATAGCCTTTATAAAATCATTTACATTTTTAAGAAATTAAGTTAATTAACCTACATTTAAATATAAAGCCCTATCTCCAATATAATCTTACCTCTTCTACCCTCCCCCCCCACTTTTTTTTTTTTTTTTTTTTTTTTTTTTTTCCCCTCTTCACACTCTATTTAATATCTATCATATTACCGTATTGTTATTGTGAAATATATTATATAAAACATGTTATTGTTATTATTAATTAGCTCACTAATGTATTAGCTATCCTCATAAAGTCGCCAAAAGTTGCGAAACTCTTAATAAATAAATATCAATATCATCTTCCGGAAGTATATCAGTCCCGAAAAATAAGTCTTAGCGTAAGAGTTAATTTTTAACTGTTACACTACGATAAGAGAAGCATTAGTATTCATATTTTAAAATTATTTATAAGAAAGGTAGCTAGATGGTTATAAGCATTGGAAAGTTATAAACATTGGAAGGTTATCAACATTGCATGGTTATAAACATCTTTCCACGTAATTTAATAAACAAGGGAAGCACAAACAAAAATTTGAATTGAAAAGTTCTTCTAAATTTTAAAGCTTTCATTAAAAAAAAAAAAAAAAAAAAAAAAAAAAAAAAAAAAAAAAAAAGAATCGTTCGCCGCCATTTTGCGTCGTCGGTCCGAAATCGGTCTAGAAACAAACAACTTTGAACGGCCGAGAATCGGTGGCCATCGGATTGGATCGAATCGGGTCCAATGTAGGTGCCCCCTTAGCGGGGAATTGACTTGCGATACTCCTGAACGCATTGAAATCGGAAGTATTTCAAACTGCTAATTCCTATATAGACACACAAAGGAGATGCTCTCTGCTTTCTGTCTGGCAACCTATACACACCAGGGGTTAACAATCCGTAAGGGGTCAGCTTTATGTGGCTCTGTCACGTTTTAGCAATCCTAGCAGCCTGTAAGCTCTGATCCCAGATGGCTATACGTCTAACATCGTGTGTAGAGAAGCATTACTGTGAAGTCGATTTTTTAGAATGCCCAAATGCCGATTTTTTGGATAAATCCAAAAAATGCTCCCCTAAGGAACTATCCACGCGGTCGAAGTCGTGAGCACACCAGTTCCTGCAAATCGGACTTATTTTTTTGTTGAAGAACCGACTTATTAAATTATTTCATTATAAGCTTGGCGCCTACCATGTGGAGCTCACGAGGAAATAAATAGATTAAAGAATTTACTTCCACATTCCTTACATATTTAATAAAGAATTAATATTAAAAACATACTAAATCAAGAACAGCTCATCCTTCTGGGATATCGTTTTTCCTCTTCCCTTTCGCCGGTGTAATAATGAACAAAACCCAAAGCTGAAAAATTAAAGCTAAAGCATTATCATAAATCACCCCTTCAATATTAAGGATCCTCTTATTCCTTTAATTAATAGAATTAAAATTTCCTCTTCCTCCTCATTAAAATTCCTCATCGACTTAACAATTACTTACTTTCGTTTTTCATTAATTTATTTGAATTCCATGAAAAAATGTAGGGCGACACCTTTTTATGAATTGTAAAGTCGAGAGCATTAAAATTTAAGTTCTCTTGAAAACTGCATTATCTATTACGACTTTCAGATGGACACTCAAAGACTGTAAAAATACAGTAATACTTTCATAAACTATATCAAAATTATTTTGACCATGGAAGTAAATATATATAATTTATAAAAAAAAATCTAAAAAACGTAAAACCGAACTAAATAACTCCGATTTTGACCGGCAAATTTCCAGTTGTTATGACAAAGTCTAAAGGTAAATATGCTATCCCCTCCACTGCTGCTTTCTCATGTCTGGTTGCCGATGCAATGTTCCAAGAACGAGTCTGCCTCGAAAATGTTTTTTTTTTCTTTTCTTTAACTTTATTTGCGTTATTAGATTTTAATATTACTTATTTGGTTTTAAATTATGTTTTGCTTTTTTTTTTTGCACTAACTATAAGCACATTTATAACTTAAACCACTAAAAACACTCTTAAATAAATACCTACATTGCAAAATGTAATAAAAATATCTTTATTCAACTAGTTCATAACTACGTGTATAAAACACCTAGTAATTATAATGTAACTCATATTCTAAAGCTATAATATTTATAGCTTTAGAATATGAGTTACAATTATTGTAATATTGCAATAAATTGGAAGGAATAAGTGATCTTAAATTCCCCATCCAAAGTACTAATACTTATTAATCATATATGGATCATTCACCAGATTTGTTGACTCAATCCACTTTTTCTTTTTAAATTACCTTTTGGATTTCTTTTGAGTACTTTTTTGTTGTTGAAGGGTTTCATAGAGCATTAATCATTCGTTTTCAAATTCATTTTCCTTAATTTGCACCCAACAAATTCTTGGGTTCACCCAACAAACAGCAACTTAAATAAGTACCTTTAACTTCAGCCTCAGCTGACCGGAATAAAGAACTTGCGCAGCCACGTCTACAACCATCAGTCTCAAATGGATTATCGAAGAGTGACGCCGCAGCACGAAACCAATCATACAAATTCCAGTACAGCAGAAAAACATTAAAATGAATGGAACACAACAAAAGATACAAAACCCCAGGTAATTCGAGTTGCCCCCAAAAAAACTAACGCAAAACAAAGAAAGCAAGGATAATAAGGAAGAGAAAAAGAAAGGGGCCAGGTAACAAGTTAGAAGCCATGAAAAATCTAGAGCTACTTAAATTCGGCCTTTTCTTAGAGAAAAAAGCTTTCCTGTTTATCCTCCCCACGCAAAAAAAAAAGTGAGAGAAAATAACTCAAAATCTCATAAAATTATATCAGACCAAAAAACTTCTTAGTATCTTCAATCGACTTTATAATATCTTTTAAAATGAAATTTATATTAAATTTAAGGCGCGGTGCTCACTGGAGAACTGGTTTCATGAAATGGGTTCAATGGAACGTACGCAAATTTACAAATGGTTCCTATCAGTTTCGTGTGGATTCTGTAGACGATGCGCTTGAGTTGTGGTGGTGGCTGAAATAAGAAAGCACCAACTGAAGGTTAGCTCCGAGCGCTTGTGTTGTGGTGGTGGCTGAAACAAGAAAGTCACCAACTGAAGGTTAGGTCCGACCGCTTATGTTGTGGTGGTGGCTGAAACAAGAAAGTCACCAACTGAAGGTTAGCTCCGACCGCTTATGTTGTGGTGGTGGCTGAAATAAGAAAGTCACCAACTGAAGGTTAGCTCTGAGCGCTTGTGTTGTGGTGGTGGCTGAAATAAGAAAGCACCAACTGAAGGTTAGCTCCGAGCGCTTGTGTTGTGGTGGTGGCTGAAACAAGAAAGTCACCAACTGAAGGTTAGCTCCGACCGCTTATGTTGTGGTGGTGGCTGAAATAAGAAAGTCACCAACTGAAGGTTAGCTCCGAGCGCTTGTGTTGTGGTGGTGGCTGAAATAAGAAAGTCACCAACTGAAGGTTAGCTCTGAGCGCTTGTGTTGTGGTGGTGGCTGAAATAAGAAAGTCACCAACTGAAGGTTACCTCCGACCGCTTGTGTTGTGGTGGTGGCTGAAATAAGAAAGTCACCAACTGAAGGTTAGCTCCGAGCGCTTGTGTTGTGGTGGTGGCTGAAATAAGAAAGTCACCAACTGAAGGTTAGTTCCGAGCGCTTGTGTTGTGGTGGTGGCTGAAACAAGAAAGTCACCAACTGAAGGTTAGCTCCGACCGCTTATGTTGTGGTGGTGGCTGAAATAAGAAAGTCACCAACTGAAGGTTAGCTCCGAGCGCTTGTGTTGTGGTGGTGGCTGAAATAAGAAAGTCACCAACTGAAGGTTAGCTCTGAGCGCTTGTGTTGTGGTGGTGGCTGAAATAAGAAAGTCACCAACTGAAGGTTACCTCCGACCGCTTGTGTTGTGGTGGTGGCTGAAATAAGAAAGTCACCAACTGAAGGTTAGCTCCGAGCGCTTGTGTTGTGGTGGTGGCTGAAATAAGAAAGTCACCAACTGAAGGTTAGTTCCGAGCGCTTGTGTTGTGGTGGTGGCTGAAATAAGAAAGTCACCAACTGGAGGTTGGCTCCGAGCGCTGAGGGAAAATTAACAATCACCTTGATGAAACGTGAAATTGAAAAAACGGAAACCGATTTAACGCATTTCCTGAAACTCGGTTTCTTGAAATCAGTGAAACTAAAGTTTTATGAAACGCTGTTTGCGCCAAGCTATGTAATCCTCTTTATCTGTTGCAAGCAACTTTAGCTTCACGTTTCACGAAACCAGTTTCTTCACTGGGCCTTATCTTTTAGTTAAACACAGAAAAAATAAATCCACATCGTATTAAAACACACAGTAATTGTAAACAATTATTAAAAAAAAAATGTTATTCTTTCCTTACTACAAAATATGTTCTTGGCTGGAGGAGGATAAAACTAATATGAAAGATTACGACCAGACTTTCCTTGTTACCGATCAGTTTGCCACTTCTTTATTTATTAAGGTAGATAGCTACTAAAGTATGCATGAAAAGAGAGAATATTTTTATCAGGCAGGATATCCCTGCTTTCCAAAGAAGTTAGCTTCCTTCTTCTCAAAACAAAGGATATATTTTCCACCTTCATGCCCTCTAATTAAAATGTATGTTTTACTACTTGTCATAAAATTTAATGAAAACATTATTCCGGCGTTCAAATTAATTTTAAACATATGACACATCGATTATTGATCAGCTGACTAAATTCCACTGCATTGGCTTCTTTCAGTCAATGATCAGTCTTGACGTGGCCCTGCTAGTGGAAGGTGGCTATACACGTTCGGTTCAAATCTCAAGGCAAAGACTGCACAGTTTGGCCTCAAGGTTTGGACTGTACGAGTCTAGCACAAACAAGATAAGTTAATAAACCTCAAGGCAGGGACTACTCGGTCTAGTTATAGTAGGCCTACTGTATGCGAAGCAAATATCCTATTGTCCGTACACGTCAGGCCTGGCCTGCTCACTTCCGGCCTCATTGGTCAGTACAGTTAATCTATTGGTTTTATCATTCTACTTTCGATGGACTGTACAGTTCAAATCTGGCATGAAGGCTGTCTCCTAAACGGTGTGGAATATCTCAAGATGTAGACTGCAGAGGTACCAATAGGATGTGAAACATGTAGGATGTAAATAAACAGTGTTTATGATGAGTTTTTTTTTTTTTCTTCTTCTGATTCTGATTAACGAGCATGTCACATTTTGTTAAATTAAAGTGTTTAATTTACCATAGAAATACTTAACTGGAACCAATTAAATAATAATAATGTAGATTGAAAAGCATTTTGTAAAACCCTAAAATTGAATCAACCTACATAACTTAGGATTCTTCTAAAATAATAATGACCATCGTTTTATAGAAATCAAAATAATTGTATTTATGTAGAAAAAATGACATTCTAATCCCAGATCTTAACCACTGAACGAAATTTATATAAATGCTCCTGTATAGCTAAGGTGAAAGTTCCGTCCGTAATCCTATTCCCAGAGCCAAAACTGCAGAACATTGAATTTTAATCGGTTCTCTTAACTTTATTCAGAAATGCATTTCAGAGATAGAAATTCTAATTGTCCTTCCACAAGCCACTAACTAAAACCAACTTTAGTGTAAAATATAATTCTATTGTTAAATAATTTTACATGTTCGGACGACCTCCTAGCTCTTATCTCAAAAAAGCCTTTATATGCCGTGCATTTTACGCAATTTCTATCCATTTTATCACATTCTTTATAAATGTAACTTCTCTTAACATTTGTATGAGAAGACTAATTTCCAATTAGTTTCAAAAGGCGAATGTTCCAAAAATATAAAAGCTACGAAAGGAGTAATGCAAGGAGAGGTCTTAAGTCCATATTTATTCTCATTATTTTTATACGATATTAATAACTTCTTCAAAAGCCAAGGTGCTTCAGGTCTTAGCATTGATGGTTACAACGAAGTATTGTTACTTCTATACGCAGATGACCTGATAATTCTCTCTGACAACCCAGTCGATTTGAACTCAAAGTTAAGGATTCTGGAAAAATATTGTGTAAAAAATGATCTCATTGTCAACTCTCTTAAATCGCAGATCTTACACTTCCATAGAGGGAGGCCGCGCAATCATCCAATTAAATGTTATTACAGAGGTGTTGAGATCAGTCAGGTGAAGGGTTTTGTATATCTGGGTGTAAAATTCACAACCTCTGGATTATTTTTAGATTCTACTAACTATGCTATTTCAAAATTTAAATCGGCATGTGGCTCGGTATTTAAAATTTTAACTAGAGCAAAATCCAATCACTGGCACACAACCCAGAAAATATTCCAAGCACTGACCAAATCAGTTCTATTATATGGAGCTGAAATATGGGGTCTGAGATATCTAGATCATGTAGAACGGGCAGAAACCAATTTCTACAAAAGACTATTTGACCTCATCAAAACAACTCCTAGTCACATTGTAAGGTTAGAAATTGGATCCGACTATGCAAGTAGCCAGGTCATTAAAGCTGCTGTGTCTTGGTTAGTAAAACTACTTAGAATGGAGGGCGACAGGCTACCCAGGCTCTGCTATAACAGGCTCTATTTACTAGATCAAGAATCATCAAATAAATCTAAGTACAACTGGGTAACCCAAATTAAACAAATCTTTAACGGTGATTTTCAAAATATCTGGTTAACCCAAAATTCAAATATTATTGAGAACAATCTAAAGGCGATAACAACTAAATACAAAGACAATCTAATACAAAATGATTTGTCTAAAAAACAAAACTCAAACTTCAGCTGTTTCTATAAAAATCTTTCAATAATTCCCGGTGTTCCTCAAAACTATTTGCTACTAGACATACCATTTCCCATTCTCAAAATAATTATCCAACTCAGAACATCCAGCAAATACGCCATAAAATTCTCATCCAAGTCCATCAAATACACCATCAACCCCAGACTCTTGTGCACTCTATGTAATAGTACAGCTGAAGAAACCATATACCACATCCTATTCTACTGTCCTGCTTATGACAACATCCGTCAACCATTATTCCCATCTACCATTCCACCCGCTGAAGAGAATACATTTCTTGCAATTCTCAATAGTAATAGCAAAGAAACGTTTGTCAGATTTGCCAGCTATATTTTGAAGATCTTACAACTAAGGTCAGAAATTCTGAAAGATTAAAATGTAAATAAAGAATAATTTAGTAATAATTGTAGTATAATAAATAAAAAAACTATTACTATTAAATATTATTTAATTTAAATAAGAGCTAAGAAGAGATATATATTTTATTTTAATTACTTCATGTATAATTTGTTTTTTTTTTATTTTTATTTCACATAATTATATTTAAGAAAAGAAATTATATTTAAGAATAATTATATTATATAAGAAAAGAACTTACATTGTGTTAATGTTTTATATTAGTGTTTTATTTTTGTAACCTCACCTATGAATAATTTAATATTACTAACGTAGTAACTAACGGAATTATATAAGTGCTATGAGTTGTAACTCAAAAGCAAATAAATAAAAATTGAAATTGAAAATTCTCTTAACAAACAATTGGATGTGTTATTTTGTATATTTGTTACAACGGATATCCAAATACATCCTTCAAAAGTGCTCTACTATTGCAATGTCCTGTGTGCAGTAAAACAGAGAATTGATATAGTAATAAATCGTTTATAAGATCATAATATGATATTATATGCACTTAGTTCTGTATTGGGCGAAACCTTAAACATTTTTTTTTCATGTTTATTTAAAATCTGTACAATTATAAGTACAATAATTAATTGTGCTGGCCTAAGTATACATGTCAATGAATAGTATATGGAAGGAGCCAAACATTATCGGCACTTCCTAATATATTAAAACAATCTGTGCTGTTTTTGACTGCTGTCATGGTAGCTGGTCACGGGGCCGAAGTCTCTTATCCTCCTGGGAAGGTCTTTATGGTGGGTCTGAGTGGAAAGGGATTGACCTCTAGGATTTGGGTGGGATGACAATTTGGAATGAAACGTCAGGAAGCGGGATTTGGCGAGGTCGTTTACGAAAGGAATATTAAGGTCGTTGTGTAGGGTTTTGTTGGAGACATAAAAGGGAGCATTGACTATTCTACGAAGGACTTTGGATTGGAATGCTTGTACTCGTTGTATGTTTGAGTGTTTTGCTGTTCCCCATAATTCGAGTCCGTAAGTCCAGATAGGTCTGATTATAGTTTTGTATATAGTAAGTTTGTTTTGTGTCGTAAGCTTTGAAGTAGGTCCAAGTAGTCGTCGTAGGAGTCCATATCTCCTGTTCAGCTCTAGTCTTTTCAGTAGTGTGTGTGGGTTCCATGTGAGTCTGCTGTCTAGTAGAAGTCCCAGGTAACGTACTTCATTCAATGCAGGGAGTTGACGTCTGCAAATGAATACAGGAGGGCAGGCGCTCCTATTAAGAGTGAATGTAACTTGAAAGCATTTTTCGGGGTTCACTTTAATTTTCCACAAGTTGCACCATTTCTCGACAGACTCAAGGTGCTCCTGTAGTTGCTGGGAAGCTGTAGAGGGATCAGGGGAAGAGGAAAATATGGCTGTATCATCGGCGTAGGTCGTAATGTGGGTAGTCGGATGAGTGGGGATATCTGCCGTGTACAGGAGGTAAAGGACAGGACCTAGAAACCTTAAAATAAGCTCGAAGGAACACACAATTAGGTATCAAACACTGCCATAATTATTCTAAGCTGACATGCTTAGATAACGATCTCAGACCCTATAATTTAAATAAAAAGTCGGATAGCAATCAAACCGTTTTGCTGAGTGATGATTTCGTTTAAGCAACCACCCGATCCATCAGCCAGTCCTGTACACATTATAATATTTTTGTGAGGAGTTTAATCACATCCTCACAAATGCGTACTAAACTATTTTTCCGATGACTTTTCCTAGCACCTATGACAAATACACACACTGAACTGTAATCATAATAATAGCCGATCCTGTTCATGGATATATGAGCTCAAATATTTTTAGTTGTTGTTGACAAGTTTCATAGTAAATGGAGTCACAAAGCATGGTATTTAGTAATGAAAAAAATCCAAATCACATAAATTTAACCTTATATATAAAAATACAGTTTAAATTTAAAATTATTAATATAATGTGAAGAATTTAAAAAAGTTCGATTCGCAGGAACTGTGTCATCTTAGCGCGGTTCCGTTATTATCCATAGTCACATTTGGAAAGTTTGTCAAAGTCACAAGGAAATTATTTTTATTTAAATTTTAACGTCCATTTATTATTAACTACGAATTTTAGGACGGGTTATCTATAGGTTACCACCCTTTTCTAGCCAGGATAGGAGTGATGCCTTTTCTTTTTTCGAAAGAAAAGCCACCGCCCCTAGTGGGAATCGAACCCACGACCTTTGGCACGGAGTGTTAAGTGCTCACGCCTTAACCCTCACGGCTACTGGGTCTCCAGGAAATTAGATTTACTGTACATTTTTACGATGGTTACTTAAGTAACACTTAAGTATTAACTTAGGTGTTTCTCTGCCCCGCCACTTCATTGGTATGTAGTACATTACTTATTGTTAAAGTTTAAAAATATTATTATTATTGTATATTCACTTATTGTATACCTCATTTAAATTTGTTTTTATGTTTTTTGAACTAAGTTCTATAAAATAACTATTTTTCCCTTACCTGTTTATTAAAAACATAATTGGTCCCATAATTTAACAACAAATCTCAAAAGTGATCTGTATGTATAGATCTATCATTTATCATTACTCGAATACTTTTTCCGTTTTTAATTCAGTATTGTCTTGTTTTTTTTTTCTTTTAGCTGACGACGGCTGCCAAAGAGTAGCCGAAACGTCCTTAATACAAATTTTTACAAAAATTGTATTGATTTTTTCGTAGCCAAATCCCCATTATTCCCTGACTGCTTATCACCTCAACGGCTAACTACCTACACCTCATGATAAATTAACTTATTTAAAGAAAAAAAAATATTTGTGCCAATTTTTAATATAATTTTGGTTGATGGCCTCCTTTCGCTTTTTTTGCCTCCGTTCGCGTTGTTTGAAATTTTGTGGGTGAATAAAACCCCCTTTTTATATCTACCCGTCTTATTTGAATTCTCCTGTGATAATTCTTGTTTCCTGTTCTTCTAGTTATCCAATCAAGAATCACATTGTCAGAGGAGACTATCGATATTCAATCTTACCCCATTGATAACAGATAATTGCCTAAAGCCGTGATCCACGGCCTACTGGAGTATTAATTTCCCTAGTATCGGCAATTCGTCCATTGTATCGGAGATCTCATGAACCCTCTCACGGGGTCTGATTAATCCCTTTGAAGATGCCGACAGAACCAATCTTAATATCGGAACCATTGTTGGGGGCTTTTCAGAGAAACGTTCCCCGTATTTCTCTGAAGGTTCTTCTTATTCGCAGACACGACGGAAGGTAGCACCGCCAGTAATTAAATCTTTCTAGGGCTTATTGCAATTAGTAAAAAGGAAATTGATTTCTGGAATCGGAAAGGTGGAGGTCGTTGTAAGAAGAAAATTGAATAAGGTAAAAACAATTCGTAGCATCGGAATGAATTTATTTTGTACGGCCAAATTGAATTCAATTCTCATATCATTTAATCAGACGGTGGTTTATATTATTTTTTACAACTCAATACTCTAACTCCGCGTCTCCGTTCATTTCCCTAGTGTCACTTAAAATTTAAAATATTAACAGTAAATTCTTTGTCTTAATCTTTTGTAAACAATTACATTTCCCTCGACACCGGTTATAGATATGACGTTCGACAAGGGTTCCTTCGATTCCCCATGCCCAACGTACCAACTATATATATACACAATTTTAATCATCGTCATTTTCGTGATCTATAGGTTCTGAAATTATTCAGGTGGCACTTTTTGATTCGTCACTCTTTGTCTTCTTAACACAGATTTCTCCAGTTTTCTCTGGGAAATCCCTATAAAGTTTTTGTTGTTAAATGTTCTCGTAACTATAAGTAAGAAAACTTTCCTGATTGTGTAATAAAAGTAATAACAAAATAATTATAATAAGAAGTTTGAAGGGTAAATGTAATAACGCTAATGACAGAACAGTCTGAGCTAAGTAGAAAATTATGTAGCTCTCATGAAAACAATTTTTCTTTTTTCATAATCAGATCTTCATTGGAATAAATGCTTTCCATCCTTACAACATCGTTAGTTTCAAAAAGATAAACTCTCATTATGCCATAATTAAAAAATAACTTTCATGATGGCGTTAAAATTAAAATAAATATAAACAAATTGCAATACTTAATTCAAAATAAGATAATTTCAGGGTGTAAATATTTTCCAAAGGAGTTGCTGGAATATGCCTAAATAAATTTCATATTTAATGTCTACTTGTTCAATCATATAGCTTTATTAAAATTTCATTTTTAAAAAAAGTCCGACTCGCAGGAACAACTAATCTTACCGTATTTCCAATGAGATTTATCCCTTTGGTGATTCGGGAAGTTTAGAAACCTATTCACATTAGTTGGAAAAACCTGTTCATATATTCTTTGATTAATTTGCTATTTTTAATGTAACCGTTAATTTATAAACTTATTTTAAAGTAAAGAAAATTGAAACCTGAATTCAATGCTTTAAGTGAGATTTTTTGCGATGAAATTATAATGATGGACAGAAATATGACTTATTAAACTCTGTTCATTAAACATCTGGAAGTTGATGACGGCATAACGAACAATATGGCTCTTCTCCCTCGACATAAGGACTTTTGCATTGGTTCATGAAATGAAATTCAAGAAGAATAGTTGGATGGAATACAAAACGAAAGTGGCGGAGAGAGAGACAGAGTGAGAAACTGGTTAAACTGAGACCCAACATTTATAGGGCCATAATGTTGACAGTTAAACCTGGATTGCGTTTTCTCTTTGCCATCTTTTGACAATGCCGTAAACGTTTCTTATTGGTAAAGGGACCAAAGCACTCTGATAGTACTGTAAAAGTAATACCTCAATGGCATAGTACAAGCCAGTGCTTTATGGCTAATATGGCAACTTCGCAGTCATTTACTAAATATTAGTAGATTTTTTAGTAAATTAGTGGATGAATTTTACTTTATTTAACCCATTCTATACTGTTAGCCACTTCCTTGACAGCGGGCTTCAATGTCCCGTGGCCTGATAGCCACTTTCGTGACAACAGGCTAACAAGGACCACGGCTTGAACTTTTGTGATAAGGCCATTTCTTGGATTCGGGAGTGAAAGCCACCGTTGAGGCAGATTTTTGTTATATCTAGTGGAAAATGTTGGAAGCTCTAATCACCCTTGTACCCGCCAGAGTTAGTAAAAATACAGCTTGGGCTTCCCTGTGCTACTTGGTCTTAAAGTTTTTAAGCCTGCCCACGACTGGTCCGAAGCCTAGAACGACTGAAAAATGTTTGATGGAAACAATAATGAAATCGTATTAGGAGAAATTAGAAAAGAAGGGTGGTGGAGGCTCAGCTATTTTATTGCCATCCTGTGAAACCATGTAGGAACATTCGAGACTTCATTCGCGCGTCCAGTGCCACGCTAGAGCATCGTGAGTTAATCTTTTCGTAAATTTTGACACCAATAAACTTGTAATTGTGAATAAAGTGTAAGTTTTTTCAGTGACGTTTTAAACTCACCTTGAGTAAAAAAATGCATCAACAAGCCTGCAACATACATATCTGCAGCATCTCAGAGTAAATCGATCGAGGTCAAACAATATTGAGGTAAATCGCCAGCAGGTGAAGTTTGAGTACCCCAGCTGTATCTGATTCTTGACCATATGGCACACTAAAAGATAATTTGGCTAGTACTTTACACCAGCTGCCTGATTTACACCTTTACGTATATATATACATATTAAATGCATTAATTTAACAAGTCCATTTACTATGGTTTGGCCAATAAGTGGTTTTGGCATGTATCTTATTTAATTGATGAATCTAAGTTTGCAATCCTGTGGTCTTCAAACTGAACCATTTCTAATTGGTAAAACTCTATCCCTCCTCGGTGAAACGTGCCTTCGGACCGTGTCCGAGAGAGTACAACATCTATTAGTAACTAGATACGAGGAAGTTAGTGGTGGACAGCTGTTGCAGTTGGAGCAACTTCTCCTGTCCACTACTTGGCTACTCCAACCTCCTAATCCACTTAGCTTCGCCACCAGGCAGCTTCTCCACCTCCTCTGACATCTTAGCCTCTAGGCGTTTCTCCCATCAGGACGAGTTAAGGGATCTAATTTTAGACGCCTTCGGCATTTGGTTTACTCGGACCTTGTGAGCAGTATAATATATTTATATGTTATAGTGACCCAACCTTCTTTAATCCAAAATTTTTCCGGCGGAAGGTCGATAAAAGAGAACCAACTAAGTCAATTAAATTCCTTTACAATATATGTTAAAATTCTCAGAATTCTAGAAAGAATAGATTTTCCTTTTTAGTACTTTCTGAAGGAATGTAGATATTGAGGTTGCACTCTTGAAAGAATTCATTTTTGAAAAATGTCTTAAAATTATAATTTATGATTGAATAAAATTACTTATTATTTAGTCTGGTGAATGTATTGTATGTATCTTTTTGGACTTCTACTCTAAAGTTCTCAGGAGAGCTAATTCGATTCAGGAATTAGGCAATTAGCCACAACCTAGAAAAAAATTATGTTATGGTTATGGGAATTGAAAAATATGTTTATAAAATAAATAAATTGAAGGACTTCAGCCATATATGTGGTTTTGAATAATGGCCAGGAGGGAATCAACGAGAATAGATTCAGCTATGATTCCTAATTGTTTCTCGCTGATTCCCGTTTCCTTGACGAAAGCTGCCATAAAACCGTGACATCAATTGACTACTCGTTTATTTATTTTACTTTTATTTCAGGCCTTCCTAAGTGCTTCAAGTAAAAATGGACAGGGTACTTATTAATTAAAATACATATATAAATAAATACAAACAGTAATAACAAGAATTAAATACAGATCACAAATATGAGAGATATTAGTGATTGAATTAAAAAAGAAAGCCATAAAATATTAATTTATAAAGTAATTCTTATCTGTTACTAATACTGTTTCTGGCAGTGCGCTAGGCGAAGTTCCAACCGGTGTGAACTTGGCATCGAACTTTAAGTAATCAAAAAATTCAACATATGTACAGTTTCTACTTCATTTGTACCACACATGAATTTGTTTGTACCTCGACCAATAAAAATGATAACCAATTCAAAAAATTGTCAGCGTCTGACATTACCAGTTACCAGTTTTTACCACTTTTCATCTCTTTTTT
>OX328127.1:69306035-69310037 GCA_946811695.1 Gonocerus acuteangulatus | reverse complement strand
AAAAATTGAGATGGCATTAGATTATAAAAGATATTTCATTTCTATTCCAACCTATGTTGAAATATAACATAAATCTGTAAACATAAAGATGTATCTTTCGAAGGCAAAAAACCCCATTTTAATCTGGCCACTCTACAAGACGCAGTTTTTTTAACTACCTGTAAAATGTGTTCCTGTGGAACGAACGAGTTTTGCATCTTACCTACTCATATATATATATATATTATATATATATATATATATAATATAATAATAATAATAAAGCCTTTTATTATGTTCATAGGTCAATTACAAATCAAATTATTTTACACTAAATATTTACAAGCCGTAATAAATAAATGAAAATAAATTTACAACTTCAATCTTTTTATTTTATTTAAATTTTAACGTCCATTATTACTTCAATCTTAGAAATGCTTCTCTGAGTTTGAACATAGGCCTTCCATGAAGGAGTACAGGTCTAGACTTTCCCAGGTGACCAGCCTAATGGGAAGCCGATATATATATATATATATATATATATATATATATATATATATATATAAACACACACACAAACACATATATCGCACAATGACATAACTCAACAAAAAAAAAAACTCAACTGAAAATTTGTCACTCTTGCCTATAAAGGGGGAATAGCATTAGCTCTGAAGCTAGGTGCATGGTCGATAAAGAAATATTTACCAATGTATTTCATAGTCACAACTGAAAAACACTGATTTTTCAGTTGTGTCACATTACAAATACTAGTGCGACACACACACACACACACACACACATATATATATATATATATAAATATATATATATATATATATATATATATATATATATATATATATATATATATATATATACATTATCCTTGCATTCTTCTCAATCGATTCTTAGACTATAAAAAAAATCCAAAAAAAAGGTTAATCGTTTTGTGGTCTGAGTATTTCTTTGTCCTAATAGAAAATGGATTTTTCTTTTTCTCAGCTTCCTACTTCTAGTCAATTAATGGAAAGCAATTTGTCTCCAAGGCTTTTCTATTTTCTTTCTTGCCTCCCTCTTACCTAAATCATTCTTCCATTCTTTTTTCGCTCTTTATGAAAGACTGTGGAGCCCTTTTTTCATAAGGAATTGGTGCGCTCAATGTCTGAATTCATAAATTATCGATATATGTTTCGTACAACTAGTGACAAACGTTGTGTATTAAATTTTACCTAGTTTTTTTTTGTCTATTTTGATTTTACTGCATTTGATGAGAGGCTCCCCGTGGTCCGGGCTCCTACCTAACTTTAAAAAGTTGATCGTTATAAAACAAATTTTGATTTTAAAACGGATGTCAGATTTGTATTTAGCACATTAAAAAACCTACATTCAAATTATGGGAAGATTCAAAACTCCGGCCATATTTCACAATTTACATGATTTAAAGTCTATTTTGATTTTCTAAACCATTACTTACAAATATCTTCTGAGATAATACAATAGTTATTTATATTGTTAGAAAAATAATGCTCTCTTCTTTTCAAAGAGACCAAGGACGTAAAAACCGGATTATCTCAAGGCGAGATATTGAATTTCAAAACTTCACGTAACGTTTTCCCTTCCAAATTGTTAGGCTCTTCCGGACTGGGAAAACTTATTATTTTTTTTTTTTAGCGCGGTTCCTCCCTCCCCCATAGGGAGGAACCCCGCTTATAGGGTTGATACAATGAAACAATCCGGAAGTGCCGACTAGAAAATTTCGCGTTTCAGAACCCCTAGAGACCGAAAATAACGGTGGTTCAAATTTGTATATATACATATATATATATATATATATATATATATATATATATATATATATTTGTCTGTTCGCTCTCTAGATAGAAGACGAATGGTCCGATTTTGATGAAATTTGGTACAAAAATCCTTCGTCCAATTTGAAAGGTCAAGTTCGTTAACCAGCTAAATCCGCCTACTGGCTTACGTTTTTGAGTTCATAAGCTTCTAAGTACTCGTTTTATATGAATCCTGGGCTAGGAAAACGAATGAAACCATTTTCAAGGCGATAGCTTTAACCGTTTTCGAGAAAATTGGAAAAATATTTTTTGAATACCGTTTTTGGTTTGGGTACTTAGAATCATGGGATTCAGTTGAAACATTTTCTGCATGTTCTACTTTCATCAAAACTAATATGTTGAAATTTTGGTTACGTTTGGAGTTAAGGAAGGGTTAGAATAAAATATTTTATTAACAGACATAAAACGTTTTAGTAACTTTGTTTACTTTCATTAATATCTCGAAAAAGGTTGAGAACCATGGTAAACGGAAGAATACCATTAGAAAGCTTATTAAATGCTCTAAAAAAAAGGTTCTAATGAAAGTTTTGATTAGGCAATGTCAATCGGAGAAATAAGAGCTTAAAACTTTAAAGTAATTGATTTCGCTTATTCGAACTGTTCTTTTTGTCTGTTTTTTATTCCTTGTTATTTTTTAATTGCTTATTGTTGGATAATGTATTTGAAAATAAAACAGGTTAAGAAAAATAATAAAAACAATTTAATGTTAGAGATATGGATTTCCAAGATATATAGCTTTTCAACTGCCTAGCGTCCTTCCTAGGGAGGGTTCTTTGTCTTTGATTTTGGTACTTAGAATTATGGGATACAATTGAAACATTTTCTGCATGTTGGAGTTTCATCAACACTAATATGTTGAAATTTTTGTTACGTTTAGAGTAAAGGAAGGGTTAGAATAAAATATTTTATTAACAGATAAAAAAAGTTTTGGTAACTTTGTATAATTTCGTTAGTATCTCGAAAACCGTAGACAATCTTGTGAAGCGGAAGATTACCATTCGGAAGCTTACTAAATGCTCTACAAAAAAGGTTCTGAAGAAAGTTTTAATTAGGCGATGTCAATCGGAGAAATAAGTGCTTAAAGCTTTAAATTAATTGATTTCGTTTATTCCAATGGTTCTTTTTGTCTGTTTTATTTCTTGTTATTTTTTAATTGCTTATAGTTGGATAATGTATTTGACAATAAAACTGGTTAAGTAAAATAACAAAAACAATTTATTGATAGAAATATAGATTTCCAAGATTCCAAGACCTTGTCACTAGCGGGTCTGTTTCTAGTGTAGCGGACCCTTCCAGGTAAGATTGTAAATCATGACCTTTCAAGACTTTACTACTCACAGGAACGGCGTTAGTGACCTTAAGGGTTGACACGCCATCATAATAATTAATTTAAAAAAAAAGACTGGTGGAACCAAAATAATAACTGCTTCTATTTTAATCTTTCCAAATTAGACTAGGGATATGAACGGAACCGCGCTAAGATGATGTAGTCCTGCGAGACGGACTTTTTTTTTTTTTTGTTTTCGATGATATTTACTACCTTATAGTTTCTTATGGTGCTGATTTTAAATCTGCTATTATTTTTAGTGTGCAAGACCATATAATGCTAGTTGACTTGAAAACGTAAACATATTTTTAAATTTATTCGACGAAATATAAATTATTGTTTAGCAATTGTATTTTTCCATTAATCTAACTTCTAAAACAAATGAATTGGAAAAAAGTCATGTCGATATCATTTTCCAACCTCAAAATATAAAATAAAGCATTTTCAACCTATTTTATTTTATTTGTCAGCTCCTAAGACCCATTGGACGAAACGCTCGGACGCGTGTCGACTAGTTCTTTTGCAGAATCCCCAGAAAAAAAAGTGGGTCCGATCTGTGACGCCACCACAGTATACGCCACATGTTATTTGTCTAAAGAATTCAGCATAAAAACTCAATACATTCATAAATTTATGACGAGTGGCGTAGAGTGGGGCCAAATGACTTTTCTTGTTTCAAAAAAGGCTACAGCCTCCAAATCTTAACCGATTTCAATGCATTTCTTCAATTGAAAGCTAATAAAATTTAGAAAAACTTCGTTTGGCCAGATTTTTGTTTTTTGTTTTCCCTGTTCATTGAATTACGAGTAAATAATTCACAATTTAACATTAAATAATATC